>JAYKKT010000040.1:6850000-7055000 GCA_036023115.1 Brasenia schreberi
AAAACAATTTCTTGCCTCGCAAAAGGATGATGTAGTTTTCAATTTAGTATCACCTTTCAATATTTCATTGAAGTAACTTCAGTCATATAAGGAGTCCTGATGATGATGATATATTTCTAATAGTATCATCACTACCGACTGTACTTATGTTTTTTTTAGTTTAACTCGTGCAAATTCTCCCAAAAGAATGGTCTTCAAAAGGAAATTATAAGAAATATATTTAGAACAACAAAACAAATTTATTTTCATTGGTTGAAAATTGAATTTTGTTTGTTCTTTATGAAGAAGAACCCTTCTTTCTAGACCACCATGTCCATTTTTTCCCGGTTACAGTGGGAGGCCAAAGCCAGGTATGCAAGCACCGGGTATCAAACTCATGACCTGTAAGTGTGAGTTGAGCCTCCTAGTCTGGTGAACCATCGCCCTGGGTGCACAATCACCACGTCTTACTGCTCTACTTGTTTCGAAAGTTCGGCACCTGCGGTTCATTTTTCTAATGTCTGTGCATGCTAGGTCAACAGAAATTTCCTTCGCGTATGAAAATTATTTATCTTGGGTCATGGATGATTGAAATAAAAATTAAGAGATTAAAAAATATTTATCTATGTTTGTTTTAAATTTTAAATTCAACCATTAATTATCAAACATGGACTGTTATGATTTTAAAAGTACATATGTACCTTTTAAAAGTATACATGTATCTTCAACTTATAAATATATATATATATATATGACGTTGTCATGAACTTAATTTTATACAATCACAGTATTATCAAATTTTAGTGAAGCTTCTTTTTGAATTTCTTCCACATAATCTAATTAATGTCAGAAGCAAAGATAATGCCAGGAAATTTCAGAAATGATTGGCCCCGACATGGTTGCAGTGAAAAGATGTCTCTCAACTCTGTGGATGCTGACGCGATACAGAGGGACTCGAGGCTCTTTATTTCTTTGAAGGTTCCACATCATGACCTCCCTATAAAAGGAGGAGAATTGCCTAGCCGGCAACACACACCGCCCTCCTTCTCTCTCTTCCTTTTTTGGTTTTTTGGTGGACATGTAGTGCTGAAAAACGCTTTCTTTCCAGCAGCCAAACCTACATCTCTCCTGCCTTATTTTTACCGAGTCATCATTCATCTGCAACACCTGACCACCAAACTCTCTCGTATGTTGCTGGGCTATGGAATTGCGAAACATGTAAAAGAATTTCTGAGAACTAATTTCTGTCTCTGGTGTTGCGCATTTGTGGTCTTAGGATTTGAACCTTAAGACTTGTTTTAGTTGGTATTCTTCATTTCTTTCACGCTCTTCTTTGTACTTGAAAGAGGGTGGATATTTTGCGTTGGATTCTACAGGAGATTTGCCTTTGATTTTCGTTTAGAACGAAGGAGAGAGTCTCTGTCTTCTTTTGTGTTTTTTCTCTCAAAAGAAACAATTTGCTTCCGGTTCAGCGTTTTTTTATGGCCGGAAACTCTCTCTCTCCCTCGTAGATTTTGCTTCTGAAGATTGGTAGCACCCAGCATCGTTAGTGTCAGGAAACTTTTCCACCGATTTTTCTGTGAATCTGTTTCCCACCCTTTTCTCAAAAACAAGGAGAAAAAGATTCTGATGCCATGTTCTCTGCGGTGAAGTGGGTGTTCCGTTGGATGATATGGGCGACGAAGATTATCCTCTTTATGGTGGGATTCTTCACATTCCTAGATTGGCTAAAGACGATCCTGCCTTATAATCTTAACCTCTTTCTCTCTTCTGTCGTCTCCCTCCTCACCACCGTATCCCTCTCCTCTCTCCTCTGCCATCCATTCGTTGCGGTGATCGTCATCTTCCTCATCATCGCCTTCCTCCACATCCTGTCGATGCCGCGTCGCAAGCGAACCCACAAGACTCATCAGAGAGGCCTGGAGTTGCTGAAAAGCAAAACTCCTCGTCTCTTGACGTATGATGTCAAGCCGGATACTTCGTCTGCCACCCATTCGGAAGAAGAATTATCTCCCCTTCTGATAAACTCTAATCCCTCAGATGCAGCTATGAACGAGTCTCAGAAGACCAAACTTGTGGAAAAAATCCCGGCGCCGGCGGGCACTCCACCGCTTCCCCTACTCCGGCCATCGTCCTACCAGAAGAAACCCATCGTTAAGCATACTGCAGAGTTTCCGACACACCCTCCTTTAGCATCATCACTGCCCACAGAGACTGCCCGACTTCGGTCCTCCTCGTACCAGAAGAAACCTACTCTAGATTGTCCGAACAAGACTCCATCACCATCTTCGTCGTCGGTCCGGAGTCGCCAATCGGAGTCCCATGAGAAAAAATCCATCATCAGACCTTCTGTGGAGTTTCCGAGCTACCCTCCTCCCCCATCTTCCGACCATCGATCTCCAATTAAGAAGAAAACCACCGTCAAACCTTCTCTTCTGGAGTTTCCAAGCCACCCTCCACCGGTATCTTCTCCTCCGGCCTATGGTCACCGATCACCCAATGAGAAGAAACCCGTGGGCAGCGCTACCACCAGAACGAGAGCACGGTGGAAAGTGGTTCAGGATGATAGATCATATGGGTCCACGCAATCTTACCATACTGATCACGATTGTTTTTCACACGAGGAGAAACAACTTTTCTTCATGGACGAGGAGATGGACCTTCTCGATAAGGACAGAGACAAACGTCCAGGACCGTCCACCTCTAGGTGGCAGGAGGAAGACGAAGAAATGGAAGAAGAGAAGGTGGTGATGGTGGACGTGGTCCATCCGGAGTCATTTGAGGCGAAATGGAGGGCCATCACTGCCGAGGCTCGAACGCTGAAGAAATGTGAGACGTGGGACGTGCCGCCAGAGCCTAGCCGCGAGGCGGCGCGACGAGCGATGAAGAAATGGGAAACGTTCAAGAATCCTCTGCCGCTGCCCATGGTGCCGGCGGCGCCGTTGCGGAGGGAGCAGCAGAATGAAAGAGATGAGCTGCGAAGTCGAGCCGATGCTTTCATCATGAAATTCAAGTATGACATGCTTCTGCAGAGGCAGCAGTCGGCCGAGGAGCGGTACAAGGAAATGATCAACAGAGGCACCATGTAGACTTTCGCTAAGAGTGAGATTCATAGGGAGACAGAAGAAATGGTTTAGTTTCCTCGAATGAAGTCAGAATATTTAAGCTCTGTAAAGTATTCTGTGATGATTGTAGATAGGTGAATTCTTGCTTCCCTTTACTTGTGCTTGTTTTTTAGTAGATGGATCTTGGGCGATTTAGTTGGTTCTGCCACTTTCTGATTTTTTAGATGAAAAGTGGGGAATCTTCTACGTTATGCTGTCTCTCGCTGAATTGCTGTGTATAGTTTGATTGATTGTATGGGTGGCTTTGCTTGGTCTGCCTTCTTGGTGGACTCCTGTTTAATATTGGAGAATAAGAAGTTGCTGGTTTCATGATTCCGAAACTGTTGGATTCACCTCTCTCCCTCACACACGCAAAGAGTGGTGGTGGTTGTTGACTGGTTCATGGTCCAGCGGGTAGTCGTTATAGTGGAATATGCTGTGTGTACATGTATGTGTGTGCGTGACCCTTTTATTGGTAATTTTATTAAATCTCCACCGATACATCTATCTTCATCTCTCCCTCGACAGGGACTTGTATGAGCCCGCATGGGAAGACCTCGAGTCATGAGCTTGGCTCGCAAGCTAGACCGAAAATCAGATGGTCATTATTGGGAATTGTCCCTATCAAGGTCTGCCTCTCTCTCATATCCTTAAAATAGAAAAGAATATGTCAAAGTCTGCCTCTCTCTCACATCGGCTGTCACATCCACAGCAGCAAATCTCACTCCCCTCCACACAAATTAAGCTCGCCAATGGTTTCATATTCTTTTCTATTTTAAGGATCAGCCCGTCTTTTAGATCATATTCCTCTTAAGACAGAGAGAAAGAGGAGCAGTCGATCAGGTTCTTGATGTTAGGAGACTTGTGATGAATATATTTCATGGAGAGAAAGATCAAAGGTTCACTGGTGCAGGATATTTGCGTATAAACTTTCGCAGAACATCGAAGAGATTGTCAGGTTCGGTGCATATGCTAATGGTAAACCATGGCTCTATGTATTGGTTGGATCATCTGGTTCTAATCTGAACAACTGATGGACATACTCTTCTGTTAATAAAACCTGACCTGGTTGGATTCAGCGTGTCAGGTTCGGTTTCAAACCAAACCAATTGAAAGCCCAGTAAGGGATAGCCATTGTTGGTGGCCCACATGCAGCACAAAATGGTGAAAGATCCAGTTTCCCCAGTTGGATGAGAGGACAGAAAACTAGACGGCAATTAGTTGCAGCTTCGCCTCTCTCTCTCTCTCTCACACACACACACACACCAATCATGAGAGCAACTTATGGCATAGTGGAAGCTCCCTTTTCCCTTTTGTACTTCATCTTCAACTGGTACTTCCCAGGATAGAAACATGTGTCGAGTATTCGAAGCCTCTTTCGGGTCAGAAAACCTAAAACATAGGGTTTCACAAACTGTGCATGTCGAAACCTAATCAACCTGAATATTGACCCAATTTTTTCGTGTTACTCGGAAAACATGGATATAGACTTTTCTGGTTATATCTGTCTTAGGTTACTTAAGCAAGTATTACACAGCCAACCGTTGAATGTGTGTGTCATGTTATTCCATGTTAGTGTCCAAAACATGTTAACCTGAACATGATCTGTTCTTTTAATGGTCCTTCGATGGACATGGATAGAGATTTTCTTGGTTTTGTTTACATCGAGTTTCCATGTCGTGCTTTATCGTGTCAAGCTCAATGTCCTATGGGAAAAAGATAATATGGTAAAATGTTATTCCCTTCTCAAAGTGAAAAGTAAAGATCACAAAAGTAAGAGTTGATTCACTGTTCCGAAACAAGCCTACATTGTTACAACTAGGACTGCTCAATGAAACTATCGTATGACTTGTTGAAAAAAAATAGAGTTCAATTTGTAAAATTGAAAAAAACATTAAAATTTTTTGAAAGGGGCACAAAATTAACCTTAATATTGTTTTCCTCTTTCCATAGAATAGTTCTTTACCCCTTAGGATTTCTCATTTCGGGTCGTCACAATTCAACAGCCTGTGCTGTAAAGAACAGAAAAAAGGCAAAATGCCTATTATTGAATTGATACTTGGGCCTTGCGTTGCGTTGGTTGGCATGAGACAATCACCTTTGGCAAACAAATCCAATCAATTATGTAATATTTTACTTAATTTAGGTATGATATGACGTGCCCACTGCTGATAGTTATCCTTCCATGCATTGATTGCAGTGTGAAATAATGTAATGTGAGTCTTGTGAAGCTCTCGAAGAATTGACTTCGTGGAAAACCAAAGTAAGTAGTGAATAGTGAGTTTAGGCTTTACCTCTTCAGGAGTAGAATCTGCAACGCGTCAAATCACGTAAGGCGCTTTCAACAAAGGAACAAGTTTCTGGTTACACGTCGGACTTGACTGGCATCAACAGCAACACTTCTCTCTCTCTATATATATATACATACATACATACATATATATATATATATACATACATATATATATACATACATACATATATACATACATACATACATACATATATATATATATGTATACATACATACATACATATATATATATATACATACATATATATATATATATATAAATTGACATATGAAATAAATGTTACATGTATGGCTTCACAAGGGTGTTTTTTTTCACAAACAGAAGCTGAAGCCTAACAGCACCTTCCTGGGAGTCAAGCTTAGGATATTCTTGGGGGCGGGGTGGAGCGGGGCCGGGATCAAAACCCCGACTCTTGTTCCCGTTTCATAACTCCCTCCCATCTCCGTTTCCGTGTTTTCACGGGTTCCACAGGGACCCATTGAGAAAAAGATAGATGGTCAAACACTCATTCGAGCTTACTTTTACATATGAAATTAAACCTAATTTACGTAAAATACATCTAAATTAGAACATATTATTTTGGATGAAACGTGGAGAATGGTCATAAGTTCATGAATTCAAAAAAGCAACACTTTCTTTTATTTATTTTCTCTTATCATTTATTTTATTTTTAAATGAGTAACTTTATAAAATCGTCGGAGTCGGGTTTTCGGAGTGGGGACATGCTATTCTCATCCCTGCCAAAGATTTCTTTGCTCTCCTCGTCCCCGTTTCCACTCTCAAATTTGTCTCCTTCAGAACAGGTCCCCATGAAAAGTAGGAAATTCCCTCTCCATGAACATCCTTAATCGAGCTTGACACCAACGCAAGGACATTAAACCACTTTCCGAGTTGAGGCAACGTTCTGAATGCATTTGACGAAGGTTTTTGTTTTGTTTTGTTTTGCGAGGAAGAGTTTCAAATCATTTTGTACTTAAGTTTAGATCAAACTAGACATGACCAGTTCTTAATGGGTTCCATGGTTTCAATTGAAATCGAATCGGGTCAAGATCCTGTTAAATCTTGAACCAGTGAAACCAAAATCGAGGAATTAGGTTTTGGTTTCACTTTTTATAAAACCAGAGTCAGTGGTTTCAAAATGCTATTTTTGATATTTTTTGAGAATGGAGCTCAACTCACAAGATAAAAATTGTGAGTTCGATACGTAGGGTATGCATATCTTGGCCTTCTCATATAATTAAGAAAAAGAAAATGCAGATTTTACTAATTAGTTTAACACTTTAATTAATCCGGTGTTAAACAAAGCACTCGTATGATACACACACAGGGGGGCGAAGTTTTTGTTGTAGATACGCATGCAACTCTGAAAAGAAAACGCTTTATGACATCAACGGCGCTAGAGCTGCGCGCCAGGGCATTAGCTCTGGGTGCAACCTCTTCTTTTGTGTATGGCATTGTCATTGCATCTAAATGACAAGATATGTTTCAGTTTACAAGCGGCTTAGAAACGGTCAAGAAAAGCGATATTAATATTAAAAAGAAATGATAAAACATGACCTTTTTTAAATGCTATTATAACACAACATGACCTTTTTTAAATGCTAATATAACACAAGAAAGAGCAAAATACGGACCAAGAATCAATGTGTAATCGTATTTGTATCAAGGTTGTTTTCAGGTGAAAGGCATGGTTCAAAGATGAGTCTCCGTTTTTGCTGGTTGGCAGCAAGTTCCTCGACAAAATAACAAATAGCAATTAATATTATATGGTGAAGTTGTAGGTGGATGTTCCTTCCATGGATGAAATATCTTTAAGAAAAAAACAAATAAGATGAAAACGACAATAGCACCTTGAGCTATCCTTTTTCTTTAATATTTTTATGGAGAAAAGATACGCGGGCACTAAAATTAGCACCGGCCTTATTAGATGACAAACAGGAATCCCTTCAGTAAAATTGTCATGCCTCTACTAGTTGATTTAAAGGGAGTTCATGGAACTGTTGGTTTGGTTCGGTTCTAGATATCTCATAGTTTGGATCGGTTTGATTCAATCAAGAAAAAACTTGGCGGTTCAGTTCTTGGTTCTAGTGTTGGAATAAAATCATTATAGATATATATGTCTATGGTTTATATACATGTATATATAAATCTTTATAAGTTTATAGATAGGAGTTTTATAACCTTATATACATATAAAATGTGAATATATATATATAAAGTTTATATACTTATGTAGATATAAATCTCGAAAAGTTTATAAGTTTATCTATATGAGTTTTATTACCTCATATACACAAAATGTGAATCATAGATCTAAATAATATGATGACATGATATATTAAAGTTGAGAACCGAGACTAGCATTTTGGTTTGAGGTTGAAGCTAGAACGAAACCAAACCAAATCATGAACACCCCTAGTTGGTTGGTTCAAGTGGTTTGATACTTTGTTCCACTTAAGCAAGGTCTCGAGTTCGAATTTTTTTAACACATAAAATGAGTGTTGGGAGAGCTTTACAACGAATGGGCCAAGCAGGCTCGATTGCGATTAGTCGGGGTCCTTGTTTGGAGAAAAAGAAATGATCATACCTCTTCTTGTTCTGAAAACGTAATGAGGAGAGTTAGAGTGCCTGTTTTGTAGCTAGATACTTGCGTTCCACGTCCATTATCAATTCTCAGGAATAATTGATGTGTAACAGATAAATAGGCATTGGAATTGGCACCTGTCTGTTTTGATTAAGCAAGGGTCTAGTGCAGTAAATTTATTACACTCGCGCCTTTGCAAACGGGATGGGAACAAAGCCAGAGCTGTTTTGGTGCATGCCCGTTTTGATGCCCAGATAACCGTGCTCTAATTTAGGGAGACTACAGTTCCTCTTTGGTGATTAGTTTGTAGAAGGATTCCAGTTGGCTTTCGTGTGGACTCATGATTTGCTTCTACTTTATACGCCATCCTACTGCCCTTTCTGGCTTTTAGCTAGGCTGCTAGCCGAATAAAATAATAGGATCAATAACTAGCCCTATCCTCTTGGTGATTATAAAATTTAAAAAGTAGTGAATTATATAGAGAGAGAAAGAGAGAGAGTAGTGTGTGTTGTTCATTCATTCTTAAATCTATTTAAACATTATTAGCATAATCAATATAGAGATTTAAATTTAAAAATATTTAATGTATTATAAAATATAAAAGATATAATGATACTTTTCACTTTTAAATTTAAATTCTCAATCATATGAATCATACCATTGAGATATTTAAGAGGATTTGAGCATAGATTGGTATGCACATTTACTCTTTCTGTAAATATATGTGTGTTAGCGTTTGTATATGCCACCACATATAAGCATTAGTGTATCCAAACAAATCTCAAATATTCATCTTAAGGGATGGGTGCTTAAAATTTGAATTAAAAAGAGAAAATGATACAAATACATTTGTAAAATGCAAACATATATTTTTTGCTTTTTGAACTTAAATTTCAATCTATCTATCATCAAAGATGAAAGATTGAGATTTCTTTGCATATGTTAGCATCTGAGTGTTTTAACATAAAACAGGTTTTCTCTTTTTCTCTCTCGATATATAAATAAAGTCTTCTTGCTATATCCCTCAAAATTTAATCAACCGACACCTTTTTGTGTGTCCTTATTCAAATGTAAATATTTTGCTTTTAAACTCAACCATCTATTTCATGATATAGATGGTTAAAATTTTAAAGATGAACAAACATATAAAGTGACAAATGCGGTAGACTCACCTAATATATAGATGATTTGGACTGCTATATATATATATATATATATATGTGTGTGTGTGTGTGTGTGTGTGTGTGGAGAGAGCGTGTATGTAGCAGTTTTCTTCTCTCCTTAATGGAATGATTTTGCATGAACGAGAGCTTAGGGACTCCTTCATATATATATATATATATATAGAGAGAGAGAGAGAGAGAGAGAGAGAGATATAGAGAGAGAGGGGGGGGTAGGTTTATACATCTGTCCGATAGGAGCTCTTCAGCTAAACATTAGAAAATAGTCATGTTGTCCGTTTATGTCTTTGAGCCTAGGCGGGAAACCTAAGGTCATAGACTTATCATTGAAGCAAGTTGTTCATAACAAGTGAATGTGTGGGATCCATCAAATCAAAATATGCCGTAGTAATTTCTGTCTCTTCCAAAAATATGTCGTAGTAGTTGAAAAGAAAGAGATGCATGGAGTTGGTTTCGTTCTAACAATATTCAACTTGTGTCAATCACAAGAACCTGTTCAAGGCCACACTCAAAAGTAAAAGGACTCTTTTCAACACTAAATCCTTGTAGAGTCTATTATCGTTTTGATCCATCTCGGGTGGCATTTGCATGAATAGATTAACCGAATGATTTATTGTTTTCCTCCAATACTTTTATATTGATAGGGAAAGTAGCTGCAGTAAGCTCTACGACGACCAACCATATCATTCCTTTGCTCATCCGTTCTATACGAGTCCTTGATATCAAAGGTCTTATAATATCCAACCATATCTCTCGGTAACTGCTGAATATATAACATACATATTCTCCGGTCGTGCTGGTTATATCAGGAATAGTGATAATCCTTTTTGTCATTAAGTAAATTTCTGGTAAATTGAAATCCACGGTTTCAAACTGTCGGTTCCAGTTTCTGGTAAAAACACGATTGCATTTGCATTGAGTTTCGATGGTTATCAGCCATACATATGAAGAAAATTAAGAAATGCTGAACTCAGCACAAAACTGTGGTTTTCAGCCATACAGAGGTGGTGATAACTGTAATTAACACAATGCAGGGCTTAGTGTAACGCCCGAGAGTTGCAGTAACGTCTGGCTTGTTGTGCAGTAACGCCTGCAGCTTTGCAAAGACAGCAATGGCTGTCAATGCACAGCTGTTTTGAATTTAAATAGCCTTCAAAAGAGGCCTCCATGGTAGACAATGTCGAGAAAGATTAGAGAAGCCTCGGGAGGAGCTGCATGTGCCGGAAAAGAGGAACGGTCTTCGGAATCCTGTAAGAAAAATTCAACTTTGTTTTTGTAAAAAAAAAATCGTTTTAGTTGTTAAAACTGAGTTAAATCATACGGCTTTTGTTTGGTTCATGCTAAACCTTCAAAAACAAACCTTAATACGCGAAAATTGGCTCAAAACAAGCGTAGATTCATGTAATTTTTTTCAAATCGGAGTCATCATTTTTCATGAGTTTTCCAGCCAAAACGACACTGTCGGCGACCATTGATGGGTTGGGTTGGAAGAGGAAGTGTAGGCGGTCAGTTGAGGATATTGCCAGCCTTAATCGTCGCCGAAAAACTATGACAACCGGCCTTTTTGGGCGTGTCCCTCGTGTTCGTGTCATGCTATGTCGAACCAAACGTGTCGTGTCCGAAATATCATAAACCGACACTGGTTTGTGTCATGTCCTCGTGTTACATGTTAAGAACAAGTTCTGTATCAAAATAGGTTCTGTGTCGGAAACGAGTCAAGTTTGGGTCGTGTCTTGAAATGAGTTTCTAGATTAGAAACAGGAACCGTGTCAATAGTTATAGGCTCTGTGTTGACACAGTGACACAGGCTACCTATTATGTCACTCAATTTAGATCAGATATGGATCTAGATATCAATTTGGATCTCGAATAACTTAAATAGTTCCAAATTGAGTTTTGGATGATTTTAGGATCATTTGGGATCCGATTTGGATACGGTTTATTGTGTTAGACTCGTAGTTAAATAAATTTTAATATTTTAATTATTTTTAATTGTTTAGAGATTAAAATTGAAGGATTTGATGGTGATAAGAGTGACCCAATAACTTGAGGACTAGATCTTAGTGCTCATTCAAGTAGGGGATTATGTATTCTTTTACAGAACCATGTTAGAAGTGATTTTACTTGTTTTAGATAGATTTAAATGTGTATGATTGATAAATGTTTTATTGATGTTTGTGAAATGTTATTCGCAATTATGGGTTATTTGATATACTTTTCAAATAAAACATGTTTATGACATTGATTGATAAAGAGCATGCTTTGATATGCATGTGTTGTATGAACATAATGTTTAAATGTTGTTTAAATGTTGTGTGGATATAGATTTGATTTTGGATATTCATGGATCTGGATATGATTTGTGAATGTAATTAACTGTAATTGGTTTTAGAAATGTAATGATGTATGAATATACGAGTCGTACTTGTGTGAGTTGTGTGGGTCTCTAGAGACTTGCAGGTCCCTTAGGCGATCTGGCTTGGGGCGAATATAGGGTGTATTACCGAAGTCACATTAGAGAGGGTCAGACGACTCCCGTGGCCTTTGGGGTAGACACAGTATGAGCTGTAATTATCGTAACTAATGATGTGTGTATGCGTGTATATGAGTGTGTGCGTATGAATTTAAGATCAAGATTTAAAGGAGAAACTGTGCTTTGTTATTAAATGATTGTGAAATTATGCATACTTTTAGTATAATTTCTGTTTAAAGATGTATGTATAGGAGCTCATCCCATTATTTTACAGCTCATCCTGAAGCTAGCACTTCCAAGGCACACGAAGCAGAGTATGTGTTGGATAGAGCAACATTTATATATATTAGATGGTATGATAAATATTGAACGATTTAGAAAGTCTTGTTATTCGGGGTTATTGTTAGGTGGGCCCCGCACCATTTTGAACGTTTTGTTTAGAACTTCGATATGAATATTTATTTCAGTTAGATATTTCATTGAGTTTGAATTAAATTAGTATTGTATTTGGTTACTGCTCACCATCACGCCCGTGCGAGAAGCAGCCACGTGGCATTGGCTCGGGTCGGGTTGTGGTTGCAACCCGAGTGGGTGTGACACTTAGAGTGCAAGATGAAGGTGGACGATGACAGTCTGCAAATACTCGAAAGGTTTGAACTAAGATTGGGTACATTGGTGCATATCTATTGTTAGAAGGATCCACCACCTGAGTGGTTTCCTTTGTTGTAAATTGCTGCATAATTTGTGAATCAGGTTGAGTCTGCTTAACAATCAAAAAAATGAAAAGGACTCTACCAACTGAGACATTATCATCTATCCCTTTTCATCACAACAATGTCACATAGTTCCAACTGAAACGATTTATTTTGCTTTAGAGATTCGACGGGAACACGTCGATGATGAGCATCCATTAATGGAATCTGAATTTTTAATACCCCTTGCACATTTCTGTTAATTTTGAAGTAACAGAGTAATATCTCTCTGTTTTGTTTTAGTCAATAGAAACTGCAATGTCTGTCCAACAATCAAAAGCATTCACAGAGACAAGTTTGAAACTTGCCTTCGAGGGCATAGGCCACACATAAAAAATCTCAAAATGAAGCTTAGCGTTGATAAGCTAGCATAGTTGTCAAGTGTTCTCATATGCTCACCAAAATGAAGTCTGCAATTTGACCTAACAGATAACCATGACCATGAATCCAGAAGGAAACAGATAGAAGTTTCTTTCTTACGATAGCCGGGGAAGACGGAGATCATCGAAACAGACAATGAGAATCATACTTCTAGTTCAATTCTGGTTCAAGGTTCAAAGAGAATCAGAACCGGACATGTCTAGATGTGTTCATGGGAATGGGATTGGGCGATATATGGCCTATAAGAAGCATTGATCCAAACGATTTCTACTTGGACGCAGTAGGAACCAAGAAAATTTTCCGGGAGGAGGCAAAGTTCTGTTGGGTGAAATTCAGGTGAGGCAATCAACGAAGATACCTGAAAATATATAGATCATCTTTGTGAATCTTTTCAGATTCTTTCGGGTTTCAGGTAAGGAAAGTCACCTCATCTCACCCATGAGTAGATCCGCCACTGGTCACAAGGATACTTCAATTTACGTGTCATGCCGCCATGTAAGTTAGACACAACACGAATATGAGATTGAGGCATATCCTAAAACTCGCATCACATGCTCATAGTCATAGAGAGAACTGTTCCAATTAGAAACCTTGGGACTCTTGCAGTGTCCTAAAGCAAGGTGGTTCTTGAGGCTACTGTCACAATGGCTTGTTTGGTTACTAGTGACCTATATATAACTAGGCCCGGCTGATCACAACTCGGAAAATATCGTGGGTGCTACCCGAAACAGGTCCTGTTATGGTAATTGGCTTGCTTATGTGATTCCGTAAGAAATGTGTCGATGGATCGGATTCGAATCAGAATGTCTGATTAATCAGACTTGGAAGAGATTTGATAAGATCTTATTTGATCCAAGATGCTTTTTCATCTCAACAATATGCATCGCTCTGGTCGAATCTGACCCTCATATGGATGGATCGATTTAGCAATTGGTGGATGAGAACCCATAGTTTGCTTAGTTTGGCTTTTCAATCCATTTGAATTGGTTTGGTAGGTTAATAGCCTGGACACGAGCTAATTATACATAGCTACATGAGTTGAACAATGCTGCTTGGCTGGGCTCTGCTCAGACCACTAGGGTGGGCTAGTCTACCTTACATATGATCGATAATATATAAATATACATACATTGTTCTACTTTTGTAAAAAATGGTACAATGGTACTTTTTATTAATTCAAATATTTACCTTGAATCATGTCAATTAAACGGTGGTAATGTAACGTTGAATCAGGTGAGTTATTGATTGGTGTGCCTTAAACCACAGTTACTTGACGCCAGTTTCATGCTTTAAATCATCAAAAACGGGAGTTCGAATGGCACGAGAAATTCAACGTTGAATCAGGTGATCTGGAAGATGATAATATATACAACACAAAAATGCAAACTACTTATGTTACCTTAAAGCCGACAAGAATATGCCATAAATATAACGTGAATGGTATGTGTTTTGGTTTCGGATCATGGTCTCCCGAGACCATCTGATCCATTGCAGTATTGGGTTCATTTGGCTTTTCAGGAAGTCATTGCCACAGGTAAGATCAACGTGTCTGATGAGATTGGAAGTAACCAAATCAGATGGTCAATTCTTAATGTTTACTACACACAGAGACATATATGTGTGTATGAATGATAAGGTCATCCTTGGAGAGTATCTACTCTCGAATGACCACCGTCTGCCCGCCCTTGATGGGTGATCCAACGACGTGGATGAGGAATATCTTCACTGGGTGAACCCTATAATATATATATATATATATATATATATATATATATATATATATGTGTGTGTGTGTGTGTGTGTGTGTGTGTGTGTGTGTGCGCATGTGTGTGTAAGTAGTTCCCCTGCAACGACCATGAAAACCATGGTTTCATATCATCTTTCACGAAATAAAACGGTTTACATTGGCATGACTGAGACCTCACAAGAGGCGAGCAAAAAGTTCATTCGTATGGCAAGTTTCTGTTTACAGCAGCTTTCTATTTGATTGTATTAAAATCTCAACTGGCTCTCTCTCTCTCTCTCTCTCTCTCTCTCTCTCTCTCTCTCTCTCTCTCTCTCTCTCTCTCTCTCTCTCTCTCTCTCATAGAGTTAATTATATTGAAGTATCGTATTCATCCAACAGCACGAAGCTATACAGACCAAGACTGAACCCTGACCTATTAGAAACTCATCCCATTGAGCTCTATGACCCAAGGAAGCTCGTTGCTAGGTTCATGAGCTGAGTCGAAATGAGTCCGGGATGCACCGAGACGAAACCGAACAACAAGCAGCCTGTTGCTTGGCAACCATGAAAGAACTTGCTGGTTGGATCTACGTATCCAGATGCCCACTGTTAAAAGGATACTTTCGCACCTAGAGCGTTAGCCCAAAGGCAGGGCACTCTAACACCCGTTGTTGCCGGTCGGGAGTTTGACTCACAGAGGCTAATGCATGTGTGGGTATGTGTGTTAGGCTTCAACCTCCTCTTGTAACAAAAAAAAAAGAATACTTTCGGAAGATACATCTTTCCAAGGTGAATGTGTTAATGTTGCAATATCTTCACCATTATTGTATCATCTAAAGCTTGGGGTGGGCTTGCTTTGGGAAGTAGACACTGTCCCCTCACATGCGTGTTTTCATAGAAAAAGGCTGCAGTCTAAGTCATGTGGTTGGACCAGGCACTAAGAAAACCAAGAAATAATTGTCCGGTCGGGGGACCCAACCCGCTGCTACAAACGAGACCTTTTTAATCACTCTTGCCTTCTACTTCAGCTTGCGTTTTATCACGTCTAATAATATCCATCCCTCTCACTAGTGTTGGTGACTTCAGACACTACCCGAAACCCTGACACGAATGATCTGATTAGTCTGTGTAAAGTGGCTCAACGTCTAGTTCACTTGTTTCCTAGAAGAGCTGTGAATGAAGGTAGAAATGTGTTGGTAAATTCAGACGCTACACGAAAACCCAACATGAGCGCGACCTGAAAATTCTACTCTGCTGCCACCCAACTAACGAGAAAAACTTCATTGTTCCGTGGATTCAACGTGTATATATATATATATATATATATATATATATATATATATATATATATATATATATATATATATATATATATATATATATATAAATTAGGAGTTAGCAAAACTCTCATTCATGCTAGACCATCTTTAATATTCAAAACATTAGATGGATGATATGAGTGAACTAAATTCAAAAAACAATATATATATATATATATATATATAATATAAAAAATTGTTTTAGTTATATGAAATAACATAATCCAACATGAATGAGATTATACCAGCTTCTATATATATAAATATAATACACACTATTGAGTGTCTCTAGTGACGAAAAATGTACAACTTGTTCCGTATACGTGAGAAGTTTGAAAGATATTAAAAACAAGAATAAACTGCCATACGTTGTCATCTTGCAAAACAAGGGATTGAACTTCCAAACTGTAGCCTTGGAAATATCCTCCTGCAAAATTTAGATTGGAATAAAAAACAAATTTGCAGGAGGGTTTCTATGTTCAGTAAGCTTATGTTCATCATATATATCAAATAATCGTGTTCCTTTTGGTCATATCTTTGTGTTCGTTTATTGCGAGTCTATGCACACGCCTGTCTGTGTGTATACAGAGAGTGACACGTGCATGTTTGCATGTGTGCGTGTGATAGAGAGAGTTACTATTTGGATTTTGATGTCTTCTAGCCTATTCTTTGTCATGAAATATTTGGCAAAGAGCTGCACACAGCATCTCCACCCACTCATGAAGGGTCAGGGTCAGTACCACCCCAAGCACTAAAGCAATCACCCCTCGTCATATTTGGACCTCTGAATTATATAAATACATGCATATATATATAGACATAATACACGCACACATTATATATATATATAGAGTTACTAGTTAATATGCTTACCACCTTGTTCATCTTTGAAGATCTCACCCATCCATATTAAGAAATGGATGGGTGGATTAAAAAAGTAAATTTTGAATAAAGTACATATGCAAAAGGTACATGTTAAACTTTGTTTTCTTTTTCTTTTTCTTTTTATTCACTTATACATAGATTAAGATTTTTATGGATATGATAAGTATATAACATGCCAAAGACTTATATATAGAGAGAGAAAACTAACACCCTTTTTTTTAGGAGTATGAATGTAATAGCATTGCTCTTTATAACTACAACAATGAGGGGAATAACATTGATCTTTGTACTTTTCTAAAACTTTTTTAAAAAATTAAATTATACTTATGTCATTAAAAAACAAGTAAAGATGAATGAGTATGTCACAGTATATATATACATCGGGCCTTGGTAGATTTACAAGGTGGGTAATGTAAAGAAAGGCCAGTGCGTTTTTTAAGCCCATGTATTGTGTTGTAGACCACAAGTTCAATTCTCATGGCGTGCACACTCGGTTTGGCCTCCTGTTGTACCAAAGACAACAATACTATGGAATAGGAGATCAATAATAAGAGTTGAAGTGAAGTCAAATACACAAATTTTGTTGGTAAGTGTACTTACCGCTTGAGCGTGCAAGATCCTTGCGTCGGTGTCGTGTCATCTCGTATCCACGTTGAAAACAGGTCCAACTACTTGCTCGCAATTTCTTTTGATACTTCGGGTTCATCCCAAATCATTTCAGCTTTTGTATCAGGAGTTATACTGGTTGGCATCAATTGCGCTTTCAGGTTGCCTTCGTGTTGTGTTATTTCAAAAGTGTCATGTATTGCCCTCCTTGCTGAAAAGAAGTACCAACTATTAAGCCACATATCCACACGCGCACGCGCACGTACTTGTGTACACCCACGAAATATGGATGGTTTATGTTTGAATTTAAAAATAAAAAGTATATTTATATTTTAACTATACTTATGCAAGAGATTACTTTTTGAATTTAAATTTCAATCATTAAATTTTCAAGTTTAATTATTTAGATTTTTTTTAATATAATAATATATAATATTGTTAGATATGTCATTCTCTTTATTTCTCTTTATATATAGACATAGCCAGTTCAAAACCCCATTAAATGTTTGAATCATAACCAAACCAACCCCAAAACCACTAGTAATCGGAACCGGAACCGGCAGTTTCGGTCTTTGGAATCATAACCGGAGACCTCCCAGTTCGATTATAGTTGATGAGTTTCGAGAATCGGATCGAAACCCATGGTTTCACATTAGATTTTATTTTAAATTTATTTTTCAATCTCGACTTAAGACAAATGCTTTCTTAACTCAACAGTAGTGAAATTGAGGTTGAGGCTGATATGAAATATGATTCCCCAGGAGGGTGCCTTTAATTGTATTTATTTTCTTGTATTTCAAACAAGAAAGCTGGTGTAACTCAAGGGCAGGGAGGGCCTTGTCTTTGAAGTCTCATGTGGAGTTTGACTTCCGGTGAATAGATTTCCGGAAAACCAAAATGAAATATATATATATCCAGTGATAGCTTTTCGGAGAATTTCGCATAAATTAATGCAGAAAATAAATCTGTTAACGTTGCTCATGTGTTAGAATAAATTATTAAGAAGAAATCGAGAAAAAATATCCATGAACGTATGAGTACGATGCTCGCGATGCATGATGGCTTGGAAAAAAAAAGTTAACCATACCAACGAATCAACAAACTCTTGAAAGAATCAATTAAGTTTCTTGCGGAGTAGAAGGTTGCATCATTGATTAGATTAACAAAAAGGAAGTATTATAAGTCCCTCTTCAATTTTATTACTCTTCATGTTCTTTTTCTTTTGGTGGCTATAGTCGGGGTGAAGACGCATCCAACAAAACCCCAAGAAGACGTGGCATTATCTAAGTCATCAAATAAAAAAATTGGCCGACGTTCATCAAATAAAAAAAATTATCGAATCTAAAAAAATACCTCAAAAAATATAAAATACCTCTTTGAATCATGTTCAAACCACCACTTCTTTTACAAAAAAGTGACAAAACTCTGACAAATCATATTATATGTTGTTCGGCTACCGAAGAAGACATCGTAGATCAAGTGACCGATAGGGTTGACGGTAACATAGCAAACGAGAGAGTAGGTTCACAACACCGAAAAAAAAGAAGAGAAAAACCACACGTAAGGTCGAAATAGTGAAAGAATTTTCAAAAATAAGTAAGGTATTTTTGAAAATCACACAGAAAAAGAGTATGTATATTAATTCCGTGTGTGGCAATAGCAATTTCCTTCAAAATTCAGGGAAAATTACGTTTGATTTTTTAGAATCAAAAGCAAACAAAAATCGAACCGAACACGAATTACCTATAGTCTATGAACTCCACCCACCCCTTCCCTCAAATTTAACAGTAACTCGGCATTTTTCACAACCAAGCTTTCCTTGCCCAATCTCTTCCACAACCAAACTTCTCGATGTGTAATGCAAAATAATCTACTACCTTGTCTATCAATGCCAATTAATCTTAACGTCTCTCTTTTGTATATCGAATGATGGCGTCCACCGGTCTAATTCACTAGCAAAACCAACAAATAGCTTAGTTCAACCAGTAGCGGATGTACATTGAGTCGAGGTAGGGGCGGCCGGTGCCGCCCCACCTGAAATTTGGAAAAAAAAACAATGAAAAAACTACGGGCATGATCATATCCATAACTATTACACATACCTTAAATCATCAAATAAGCAATTCACCTACACCCACAAAAAATTCTAGATCCACCACTGAGTTCAACCATGGAATATAGACACGTGAACATCTTGTATGTATTACAGATCCTTTCACAAGAAACAATTCTACGTATTTTTGCCAACAACCAAAGTGGAGTTGAACCGAGATCTTTGGGTTTGATTTGGTTCGGGGCCGGTTCTTAAATTCCAAGATGGTTGAAGATTCAGTTAGTTTGGTTCGGTTATTGGAAAAAAACAACGGATTCACACTAGTGGGCGTAAGTAATTAGACCAGAAATTAAGTGCCTAGAGTCATGACATAATACCATTCATGAAACTATAAGAAGGGACACCAAAAGCATCATAAAAGTCTTTTTTGGGTTGTCATAGTTTTCAGAGAGCGTCACAACTTTTTTTTTTTTAAATGGCGTTCAACCTTTTCTTTTTACTAAGGGAGACTGAAGCCTAACACACAAGCACCCACCAGTGCCATACTCAGATTTTTTTTGGAGTGAGCTGCAGTTGTATTTCGAGTAAAGCTTATATATATTTCAGGTCTACAAAGCACTTGTATTTCGTACTGACTCCATCACTTTTCAAATTTTAAGTAAAACTCATGCTCACCTCGCTCTAAAGTAGGTCCACCACTAGCACCCACCGGGCAGGAGTTTGAGAGTCCTACTGGTTGAGCTAAAGTTCTGGGTGTGGTGATCAACGTTAAGGTGCACGATTGCATGTAGGGCGGTCGAAATAGGGTGGTTTTGGGATGGGTAAGCTTATACTCGGCTCCATACATGAGCCTCACCATTGGAATCCACATTCATTACCTCAAGAAAACCCAGCCTTCTACACCATACCATACATGAAGGTGTTGGGTTTCGGTTTGCCTCGAACCTGAAATTGAAACGACCCATATTTCACCAAAAGCTTCTCTTCGACACACTCCTTGAGAGTCAAAATCCCCATCAGCTACCACAGTAGAGAGCACCCTGTCGTTGAGCTAACGGACTGATGTTGCAAAGTTTATGCAGACCCCCTCAAAGGTAGGTTTCTTTCTTAAAACAAATAATGATGTCGCAATGCACAGCGTTAGCTCACGTTACGCTATCTGATTTACACGACTCAAATGATGAGTTTGATTCTTGGGATGTGTCAGTTTGTCCTTTGTGTAAGAGATAAGCCTCTCGTTATAAATATATATTTAGAGAGAGGTAACACCTTCGGGTGTTAGAAAATTTAAATAAATCTTAATCATTTATATTTGGTGATTGATGTTATAAACTAAAAAGTACATGTATACTTTTTGTTTTAATGATTTGAATCTATAAAATAAAAAGTACATATATACTTTTTGTATGACCACTTTATTCACATGAACAGTTGTTTTGTAAATTTTAAATCTCAAACATCGACTACCAAAGATAAATGATTTAGATTTATTTCGATTTGTTAGTACCTAAGTGTAGTAGCATATAACAATGTCTCTCTTTCTCTCTCTATATATAGAGAGAGAGCATAGTTCATGTGTACATCAATTCATGCTTAAACATTCTCAAGAATAATTGGATTTGACAAATCTCAATAATTGACTTTAAAGATCAAACCATTGTGATCCTTAAGAAGATTATAGATAGATTAACATGTGCGGAGACTACTTCTCCACACACATATAGATATATACAAAAAGAGAAAGAGAGAGAGAGAGCGGAGAGGTATCATAGAGCATGGTATTCAATCTTCCATTTTACATGTATTCATTACTTCAACAATCAATCATTGTCCTTTACAACTCTTATTATTCTTCCATCCACTAAAACCATCCTTTGTTTATCATCAAAACCACATAAAACTATCTATCTATCTATATATATATATTTGAGTTTTAAGTGGTTTTGGTAGTGATTGTGATAATTTAATGTATATATATATATATATATATAAAAGTAGATAGTGATATACGCTCAATTCAATTTGTACTTAAATTTATTTTAACATTTTCGTCGTTTAATTGGTCTGATTAATGATCTAAAAAGGTGTTTGTATTGATGTGCATTAAATGAGAGTATGGAAAGTAGATACAAAGTTGCTTTTTTTATTCAAATACCCACCATCCTTCATGTGGATCAAACAGTGGAAATGCCAAAGTAGATTTAAGTATGCAATGATCAGTATATATCGTTACCCACTTATGCTTGATCATTACTTTATTAAAATATATGAATGTAATAATATTGTCATATATATTTTTTCAATATACGTAGAACTCTTTAAAAAACTTTTGTACTGTCAAAAAATAATAAATGAATATGAGTGACCATATCAATGGTGGGTATGATTTATGTATATATATATATACAAATAAATCTTGTCCACTTGTGTTCATCCATTATTTTGGTGACATGAGTCGAAGCTTTTGAAACGTATGAAACATAGTTTTATTACACTTATACCAAGGTGGGCATGAGTTCAAGGTGTTGCCGGATGAATGTCGCTCTGTGAAAGAAAAGAAGGGATCTGTGCAACGCCGCACAGGCTTCAGATTACCGAGTCGCCAAAGAAGCGTGGGCCCCACACATAAGGGATTTTCTTTTGAGCGGGCAACGTGGGCCAATTTGAATCAAGACCTTTTTGGAGGTTGGGCAGCGATTCTCCAATGGAGGAACGCGACGCGCTAGAAGAAGACAGCGGCCTTTTTGGCGCCAGATTTTTACTTCTCCTTTTTAAAGATTGGCCGGATTGCAAACCTGTGAATTAAAATCCAAATACTTGGACTCATTTAAAGCAGATCCAGATCCCTGATTTGGTTCCAGGAAAAAGAGTTTTGATTCAGATCCAAACATGGTTTTATGTACAGGGCCTCCAGCCAAACTCTTCAATCATCAAGAAGAGCTTGCCGACGTCGACAAATGGGGAGAACATTATTTTATTTGCATGAATATTACTGTTAAAATAAATGATGTGCATCAAAGAGCAAGAGCTTACCTGGCTGGGGGGTCGGCTCCCTATTTTACCAAAAACAAAACTGTGCAATTTCAGATCCGGATTGTGTACTTAACCATGTAGATGAATTTGGATATAGATTCCACTTTTTATTTCTGCTATCATTTTGATGTCTTTTTCTGCCATTTTAAATTTTCTACTAACTAATTTCTTCAATTTTATTTTATCGCCTTTCCAAATGTCTAAACCAACTTAAGTCTCTCTCTCTCTCTCTCTCTCTCTCTCTCTCTCTCTCTCTCTCTCTCTCTCTCTCTTCCTTCTTTGGCACTTACCATCTTTTGTTCTAAACACTCTTGAACTAGAAGACATGGGCCCAATCCCTAAAAAATTATTTATATTTAAAAAAATTATAAGGCTATTTAAGTGGTTCGCTATTAATGCATGAAGAAGGTCGTAGAACGGTCCTATAGGTGCTCATGAATAATGCAAATGAGCATACTGTGGATACTTTGGTTGATTTCATTAACACTAGAAAAGCATAAGAATACTTAAAAAGTCCCATCTTCAAAGTGATGTTCCTCATATAATGACATTAAAAGACAAATTGGTCTCACTTAGACGAGGAAATAATTGGATAAATAAAGTTTTTTGGTGAATATTTTAATGTTTAAAATCAATTATATGGTTATAAAAAGAAATGTACACAATGTCGTAGTGAAGTATATTAATTCTTAAAAAGCCCCAAGAAGATAATGGGTCATGTTTTTGTTGTAATATTATCTTATGTGTGTACTGATTGGTGAGCTTAGGGGTACTCATGGATTAGTTTGGTTCGGTTCTAGTCTCAACTTCAAACCAAGCCACTATTCACGGTTCTTAGTTTTTAGAGAACTGAACCAAACTGTTTCATCACCAAAACCGAACTGATAGTTCTTATTTGGTTTGATTATGAACGATGTTTCTTACTTATTTTAGGGTTTGGCTAAATATTAAGTATTATGCTATTGTTTAGATCCAAATCTTATACGAATACAAGGTTATAAAAATCATATATATAAACTATAAACTCATCAGGATTTATATATGTACAAGTATAAAGACTTTATCTATACACACACACATATATACATACATATATATATATATATATATATATATATATATATATATATATATATATATATATATATATATATATATATATATACATACATATATATATATATATATATATATATATAATGGTTGGATTTGGTTCGGTTCCAAAATTGAAACTGTGAACAAAACTTTTTTCCTGTTAGAATCTAACCGAACTAAACCGCTGAACATCTATATGTTGGTAAGAAATCATATTTTTCATATCCATGAACATATAATAAAAATTATTCGAATTACCCATGTAAAAAATTCATAGCAAATCGTAGGTAAAAAATTGTTGAAACTGGCCCGGTAGTTATAATTATTTGATTGATGTAGAAAAATCTACGGCGTCACAAATCAAACCTTATAAGGTAAAATCTAACACAAGACAGCACCTTAGATGCACACGAATTTTAAATTTGTATTAGCATCACTTTGTATGGCCCAAATTCTTTTGGACACTTATAATACAAGAAGTTTTAGGCCCCAAAGTTTTAGTCTGTACTTCTAATACCCATGGCTCCGCAGTCTCATAATTTTAGGCCCTAAAATTTTAAATCATCCTCCACATGTGCCGAACACAAAGTTGTGTATGGCACACGTACACAAGTCCATTTTGCTCCAATGGTATATCTTTTAGTCTATGATGAGAAAGGTTTGATACAAAAGTAATATATATATATATATATATATATATATATATATATATATATATATATATATATATATATATATTATAAGGTATTTTAAGAATATAGCGTTGTCTTTCTTAAATGGGCAAAAAACGATACATTAATGGTGTTGTTCTTAATTGTTCGTCAAGAGTGATTGATCCTACCCTATCATTTAGAGAGAGAGAAGGCTGATAAAGTCTGATGTGCTTTGGCTTTTATCAATTTAAATTGAAACATGATTTGGTTCAAAACCAGTCAACGTCAAGACCGGCTAATTGGATTCAGGAGCATAACCAAAACGGAGAACTCATGGTTCGGTTATGGTTCTCCCCAATGGAACTGAAACCGACATAATTTCTCGTTCCATTTTAATCTTTAATTATTTTCTGTTAATTTTTTTGACAAAACCAGAATTGAACTCAACTCAACCGTCTTAAAACACCAACAAAAACTGGTTCGGTTCTAGTTCATAGTCCCGAGCAAATAGGAATGAGGTATACCTAGTACCAGCTCTCTTTATATATATATATATATACATGTACATACATATACAACAACAACAACAACTAAGCCTTTTCCCATACTAGACGGGGTCGGCTACATGGATTCTTTGTTTCCACAGATCCCTATCGTATGCCATGTTAGCAGTTAACTCCCAATAAGCTAGATCATTCTTTATTGTTTCTTTCCAACACTTTTGTGGTCGTCCTCTACCTCTTTTAATACTTTCCAAATTTAGTTTTTCTAACCTTCGTTTTTCTTTTGATCTTCTTTCTATATGTCCAAACCATCTTAAACGATGTTCTCTCATTTTATCCTCTATTGGTGCCACTCCTAATTTGTTTCTAATAACCTCATTATGTATACGGTCTTTTCTTGTATGACCACTCATCTATCTCAACATCTTCATTTCTGTCACAGACATCTTTTGTACATGTATATATGTATATACATGTACATACATATATATATATATATATAAAATTTATTTAATTTAATTCATTTATCTAATTATTTATGGGTTTAATGCGTATCAATGTGAATGAAGCAACAGCCACATGACTCACGACACCATCACCTCAAAAAGGCAGGCGCTGGCGACTAGCGTAGCCCGTATCAATAAAGAAAGCGGCCCGGAGCATGTGGACTTTAATTAGGCGCCTGGAATTAGAAATTTTAAACGTAGGGAGCTATCCGATATTCTATAAGTTGTTGAGGGGGCTTTCGTAATTCCTTTTCTTAACACCTAACCGTATCAATAGGAATGCGTTTCCAGTTTAAGAATACGAAAGAGAAAAAAAAACCCAGGAAAAACATTTTATCTGAAAAGGCTGCTCCAGTTAGCAGTTGCGAGTGCACTGCAGTGTCCTCTCCTCTGCTTCACAAAAGAAAAGCAGAGAGATAGAGAGAGAGAGAGAGCTGCGAGGTCAATCGGACGGTAGAATATATCTGAAGGAACCTCCAGGGAGTTTCCTCCCCCCGAACGGGAAATCACTTGATCGGATGAGGGGGAGTTCCTTCAAGGATCGAAGCATCGATTAAGGACGTTGGTCTTGTTTAGAGGCGGGTTGAGGTGAGTCCTCAATGATCTGCTGTTTCCGTGGTTTTGCGTGCTTTTTCTCGGTTTTTAGGTCTCCGGGGAGACAAATGGGTCTTAGAGTGGAGATTTTCGCGTTCGCTGAATTTAATGTGGAAGATGGATCCGCTTTGGTAGATTCATATGTCTTGCGTAGTTTCTTGTGGAGATTTTACTGTTTTCCGGTAGCGTTTTTTGGATCGTGTTTCTCTGGATAAGATCGTTCGATCAGTGAGCGTTTTCGTTGTTTATGCTGGGAAATGACATGGACTCTTGATTCTTTTGGAAGGAATCAGATGATTACTAGGGTCTTTGTTTTATAGAATTTTTTTTCGGGACTAGGTTGATGGGATTGAAATGGTGCTAGAGGTTGTTGTTTCTTGAATCATCTTGCTTGAACTCTTCCAAGGCAAGCGGTCATTTTTGTTATTTCGTGGATGATCGTGACTGTATTTGCTGATTCATGGCGACTCATTTGGATTGTAGATTCTGAGAAGGATCTGTGAAAATGATTCACTCTATTTCGCGTAAAAGCGAGGCATCCTTGGGGCCAAAGAAGCGAAACTTGAAAGCTAGAGTACCAAATTCGTTGCAGACGATGAAATCTTTGCCTGCTGAGTTCAGAATCTCTCCTCCTCCGGAACGCTCTGAGACGGCTGGGTTTGAGAGGGCGAAGAATTTGGGAAGCAGAAAGAATGGAACGTCCGGTGGTAGCGACAGTGAGTCAGAGAGTCTGACCATGTACCAGAGCAACGACGAATCTCCCTATGGTAAAAAGTTAGCTGTGATTGAATTCCAGGACGATGGCGAAGATTCGGGAAGGCCACTGTATTTGCCACTGAGTAACGAATCGAGTTGGAGCGATCACAGCGTCTATGGTGCAAAGAAGGTAGCTTTGATGCTGATTTATGCTTTCTTTTTCACTCTCTTTTGAAATTTAATTTTGTACTGAAAACATATTTCTGAATTATTTCTTGCATGATTGCTTATGTTTAGAATGTGGAATTTGACGTGATTGTTCTATACTCATGTCCTTTGCTTGTTACGGTCTATTGTCGTGATGCTTTACTGGGGATGCCTTAATCATATGCAAGAAGTAGAATTGTTGTTGTAGCTACAATAAGTTTATGAAATTCTTTTAAAAGAAATGACTTGGAGTAATGGCAATATGAGAGTATGCATATTGATATTCACCATATAATGGCAAGAATATGTCTATGTTTTGAGATTTGACATTTGAGTGCTCGTATCTACTCAATGTACCAAAAAGGTTTTATGTATAAGAGTTTGATGACCGGGCTATTGCCAGAATAAATTTCTTCATGCTTATCGTTTGAATCTATTAAAATGTATTTTCTGTTTATTTTAAATGTAATTTTCATTTTTATGTAATTTAGAACCATGGCAATTCTGACCTTGGAACAAGTGCCAGGGCCATTCGGACCTGGTACATGTGGACTAGCCCAAAGGGGGCCAGCCACAACGACTACTAGCTGTTGGACCAGCCGCCTCCTCTTACTCCTCTCTCTCTCACCTCATTCTCTCTTCTATAAATTCAACACTTTGTATATATTGAATTAAGCCTTTTGTAGCTAAATAATATTATTTTTCGCTTTGTTGTGTCTTTGTTGCGTATGCTTTAACCTTTTTCTAAAGGATTTGTCATTGATATTTTTGGGTGATATTCATCGATCTTTCGCTGCTACATTAAAGCACCGACTTCATTACATGATCCATTTGCGATTGTGAGAACATTATTCGTCGCCTTGAGAAGCATGCATATCGTATTTTTGGTCTTATTGTAAGTTTATCTCTTTAGTTTCTTTTTCTCCTTGAAATATGGATGATAGGGGGGGATTTAACTTTCATTAAACACTCTTGAACTAGAAGACATGGGCCCAATCCCTAAAAAACTATCTATATTTAAAAAAATTATTAGGCTATTTAAGTGGTTCGAATGTAGAACCCTCTATTAATGCATGAAGAAGGTCGTAGAACGGTCCTATGGGTGCTTATGAATAATGCAAATGAGCATACTGTGGACACTCTGGTTGATTTCATTAACACTAGAAAAGCATGAGAATACTTAAAAAGTCCCATCTTCAAAGTGATGTTGCTCATATAATGACATTAAAAGACAAATTGGTCTCACTTAGACGAGGAGATAATTGGGTAAATAAAGTTTTTTGGTGAATATTTCAATGTTTAAAATCAATTATATGGTTATAAAAAGAAATGTACACAATGTCTTAGTGAAGTATATTAATTCTTAAGAAGCCCCGAGAAGAATTTGAAGTGGTAAGATCATCTCTTATCCATAAAAAAAACCTTTTCCCATCAAATAATAGGTTCTTACCGATCTCTAAATAGCGAAAACAAGAAAAAATAAAACTAGACTTCAAAAAGACACCGCCTTGGCCGCATCCAAACCCAAAGCAAATATGAAGGCTTATCGCCCTTCTCATTTCAAAAGTTAAAGTGAAGCAAGAAAATAGATCACTTGCCACGATCGTAGAGAGGGTGGTCACATAAAGCCAAATTGTCCTAAATTGAAAAGAAATGTGATATTGGTAGAGGAATAAAAGCTTTATCCTCCATTGTTGCACTTGAAGAAAAAGTAAAGTCTAAAGAGACTTGAAGCTCAAATGAAGGAAAAAGCAACGATAATTGTAGTGTGTTCTTTCTCAACCAATGAAGTTCAAGGTACAATCTCTTGGATTCTTGATTCAGGTGCTTCATTTCATATGACTTGCAACCAAAAAAATTTAAAATAATGTTTTAGAAAACCTTTATCATGTGTTTATACTTTGGATGCAACATAATTAAGTGTTGATAAAATTGGTGACTTCTAAAACAAAAATTTTGAATTTTCCAAAATTAGTATTGTTTCAAAATTAAATTTAAAATTGTTTTTTGTGTATTTGACAAAATGCAACATCTACCCTTCTCAAACAAAACACACATTACTACAAAACCGTTTGAAATTATCCATTATGATGTATCGGAACCGACACCTGTTTTATCTAAAGGAGAGATTTGCTACTAGATGATTTCACTAGATATACATGGGTATATATTTTTAAATCCGACTCAGGAGGAGAGTTTATGTCCAAAGAGTTTAAAAATAATCTTGAGAAATTCAAAATTGGGCATCAAACCTCTTTCACTAAAACTCCTAAAATAAATGGTATCTTGGAACGTAAACATGAACATATTTTGAAAACTAAAAGAACCTTTTTATTATGTAGCGGTGTTTCTAAATTTTTTGGGCTAAATCCCTTATGACTTCTGTTTACTTAAGTAATCGAATGCCATCTTTAGTTTTACAAAACATATCTCCTGTAGAAAAACTTTTTAAACTCTCTTCCAACTACTATAGACTCTGTATTTTTGGATGTAAATATTTTGTTTATACTAACAAAGATGACAATCTATATGAATGAAGAATTACAAGCTTTGGAGAATAATAGTACTTGGAAATGGTTGATCTTCCTTTCGATAAGGTTCTTGTTGGATATAAATGGTTTACAAATTAAAACTCGATCTAATGGGTCTGTTGATCGTTACAATGCCCGACTTGGTGGCCAAAGGTTTTATCAAGAATACGGGATTGATTATAAAGAAACCTTTGCTCCGGTTGCTCATCTTGCTTTAGTTCGTACTCTTCTTGCTATTCATTGTCACCGCATAACGGACTCTTAATCGGATGGATGTGAAGAATGCCTTTCTTAATGGTGACTTAGAAGAAGAAGTCTATATGAACTTGAGATGTTAGAGGTTTCTTTTTATCTCAAACTAAATTTGCTAATGACATTGTTCTTAGATATAGTCTTACTGATAAAGTTGTTGAGACACCTGAGGTAATCAGTGACTTGTTGATAGAGAGTTTATTAAGCGATCCTACTCTTTACAGAAGATGGTTGGAGTATTTACTTATCTCACCATAACACGTCCAAATATTACACATGTTGTAGATACTATAAGTCAGTTTAAACATTCCCCAATCTTTGTGCATGAGTGCCGTTATGAGGATTGTTCAATATATTCAATAAATTGCGACTTAGGGAGCATTTCTATCATCATCATCTTTATTCCAATTAAATGCATATACTAATGCTGATTGGGGTGGTGATGTAAATGATAGACACTACACTACAAGTTATTGTATAATTGTATCTTTCTTAGTGACTCTTTTATATCGTGAAAATGCAAAAACAACATAAGGTATTCCTTTCTTCTAGTGAAGTTGAGTACCGTGTAATGGTACACAACCACTACGATAATAAAAGTGTATATATAACTAATAACCAACTACACAGGACTTGGGCTTGATATTGGAGACTACTCGAATTATGTTCTGTGATAATAAGAGTGCAATGTATATAGCTAACAACCACACATTTCATGAGCGGACCAAACATATCGAGATGAACTGTTATTATATTCGTGAATATCATCTATATGGCATTTTAACACTACAGTTTGTTATATCTAAGTATCAGTTTACAGATGTCTTCACTAAGTCGCTACCCACTCTACAACTTCAGGTTATTTTTATATAATTTAGAACCAGGGCCATTCTAGCCCTCGAACAAGGGCCAAGGCCATTCAACCCTGGTATATGTTGACCAGCCCCAAAGGGGGCCAGCCACAACGGCTACTAATTGTTGGGGGCCCAACAACTAGTAGCCGTTGGACCAGCCCCTTCCTCTTACTCCTCTCTCTCTAACTCACCTCATTCTCTCTCCTATAAATGGAGCACTTGTGTACATATTGAATTGTGGCTAAATAATGTTATTTTTCATTTTGTTGTGCCTTTGTTGCATATGCTTTATAACTTTTTTCTAAAGGTTTTGTGATTGACATTTTCGAGTGATATTCACCAATCTCCCACTGCTACGTTGACGCATCGACTTCATTACATAATCTTGCATTGATGAAAATGGATTCCTGCTCTCATGAATCTTTTATTACTATGAAAAGGTGAACGAGTTAGCATAAAGCAAACCATTGCTTCTTTTCAAATATTTTTTCTAGGTTATTTTCTACGTTATGGAATATAGTGAATTAAATCAACGAAGTGCCACATTTTGTGTTTTCTTTTGTCTGTCATCAATTGTTGCAGATAACTGGTATTCTTGCATGGTATTTCAGAAGGAGATTGAGAAAATGAATCCTTAATTTCTTCTGTTTGGTTGCTCACTGGTTGTTTATGTAACGTACTATAGTTTATTAGTAACTATACTGTTTATATTGTGTGATACAATTGCTTCAGAATTGTTATTTCAAGAAGTTTTTGATAAACCTCGCTCTTTTTGATCTTTGATTCATTTCTTGTTTTCAAGTTTTAAGGGAGAATATTCAGAGGTATAAGTGATGCATAAGCGTGAAAAAAGGAAAATACTGGACAATTCTGGTTATCAATAATGTCAGAACTGAATGTAATAATGTTGACATGGCAGAAGAAAATGATTACAGAGAGATGCCCATTATTTTGTTTTTTGTTCTTGTTGTGATTATCTTCTTGTAATAATATCGATAACTAGAGGCTTTGAATATAGTTTGTGCTTATGCATCCCAAGTAGCTTTAGAAGATAGAATAAAGAAGGCTTTTTGGGAGGAGTTAAATAAGGTAATTCAAAGAATTCCATAAAAGGGGAGGATTTGTTTGGGAGGAGACTTAAATGTACATGTCTGTAAAGAGGCATTAGGATATCAAGGTATTCATGAAAACTATGGTTTTGAAGATATAAATGAGGAGGGTAGGTAGATTTTAAATTTTTCTATAACTTTTGATGTCTTTATAGTCAATACAATTTTCAAAAAATGAAATGAATATTTAATTACTTATAAAAGTGGTTTGTCACAAACACAAACAACAATAACAACAACTAAGCCTTTTCCCATACTAGATGGGGTCGGCCACATGGATTCTTTGTTTCCACAGAGCTTCATCATGTGCCATGTTAGCAGTTAACTCACAATAAGCTAGATCATTCTTTATTGTTTCTTTCCAACACTTTTGTGGTCGTCCTTTACCTCTTTTAATACTTTCAAAATCTAGATTTTCATATCTTCTTACAAGTTCTTTTTTTGATTTTCTTTCTATATGTCCAAACCTAAGTAGTTAATAGCGCGCTATAGTGTCCAAACCTAAGTACTTTCAAAATTTTCTATTGCCTTTATACACAGGAGTGCAATATTTTCAAGCCGAATTGACTCGATCGAAAGCCATTAAGACAAGAGTGGACAATCAATAAGAAAGAAAAGGCTTTTTAAAAGCTAAGAATCACGGAATATGCAAAACCTCCAAATATTTCAAATGAAAAATCGGGTAGAATGACAAAAGAAAGAGGTATGACACGAATTTGACAAAAACCCTAGAGATTGAGTGTTGGATTGGGTGAAATACTTGAGAATCTTGTGAATAAACCACGAAATCAACAAGAACAAGGTAAGAAGAGGATCTAGAAGCAATGAAATGGCGTTAAAAGGGTTTGAAAAGAAACAGAAATGAAATCCGCAACTTTTTAGATTTTCAAAATTTATAACAAGAAAATCGACATTGACTCGTCCAATACGATATGATAAATTGCGATAAGTGATATGTGCCCTTATATCGTACTGTATCTTCGTACGATACGCGATAAAATCATATCATATCGTACGATGCGATATGATTTTTATAACATTGGTAGACGACAGGAAGAACAACCTCTTCCCAATAGATTTTGGGTACATTATGTTCAATGAGAAGTATACAAACAACTTCTAAAATATGTCAATTTTTCCTCTCCGTAATACCATTTTGCTGAGGTATATGAGCACAAGAAGTATGGTGAAGAACTAAGTAGTTAATAGCGCACTATAGAGTCCGTTATAGCGTATTAGTGGCCAGAGAACCGCTATATCGCTGAAAGATTAGCGGGCGACCTTCTTGGTCGCTAATAGCGGTGCTATGACTCCTATAGCGGTCTGCTATATCAAGAATAACGTACAAGATGCTTACTTTATTATATTTTGACTTTGATTTACTTACACACGTTGATAAATGCTTATTTTGTTTGTTTATTTGTATAATGGTTTATCATAATAGCTAAAAGATGTATTTTCAAAATAATAATGTATATCTCATCAAGTATTGTAGTTGTCGAAGCTATGTTAGTGTCCTATAAAGGGATACATATGGTGACTCTTGGAGATGTGAAAAGTTATTTGAGTAAACATGTTAGCTTATTTTGTTATATTTTGACTTATTTACTTCCAAAGGTTGATAAATGCTGATTTTCCAAAGGTTGATAAATGCTTATTTTGTTGTCTGCTTATTTGTATAATAGTTTATCATAATAGCTAAAAGATGTATTTTCAAAATAATAATGTATATCTCATGAAGCATTGTAGGTGTCGAAGCTATGTTAGTGTCATACAAAGGGATACATATAGTGACTCTTAGAGATGTGAAAAGTCATTTAAGTAAACATGTTAAATGAATAAAATGGTCATAAGAAAACCTCTATATGGGAAAGTAGTATACCAAATTGAAGTATGAGATCTTAGCCTTCATTTAGAAAGTCTTGTTTATAAACTCTTGCATGCAAAAAGAGCGTGTAGAAGTTTATCATAGTGTTTGTTATGATTATGTCGAAGACTTGATCTCTTTTTTTTGTAAGACCAGTAATAGTTCTTTTGCAGGCATTTGCCAGTGTTCTTTATATCCATACCTGAGTCGATAAGTATAATATATATTAGCTTCTTTTACATATTCTGTCTAATGTATAGAATAATTTGGTTACATTTATGTTTTTGTTTTTAAATATAAGTTTAGCAATTCAATATGCATATACCACGTGAAATTTATTGTTTGTCTTCTTAAAATTTGTTTATTTAGTTTGATAAAGTTGTAGTTATGTGTTTCTTGATATTTCTTAGAAATTAGAGAATCCATTATATATATATATATAATTTTTTAATCATAAATGAAAGTATACCGCTATATCCCCACTACCGCTATATTAGGGTCAACTGCTAACCACTATTGATAACATAGGTCTAAACTACCTTAAACAATATTCTCTCATTTTCTCCTCTATTGGTGCCACACATAATTTATTTCTAATAGTCACAAACACAAATTTATTATTTTGTTTATAGGAAAAAAGATAGATCATGTTGTAAAGATTGGAAGGTAATTTAAGGAGAAAACTTATCTACTGAACATCAACTTTTAGGAATGAATTTGCTAGTAAAAAGGTGGACAAAGAAGAATAGAGTACATATAACTATTTGAACTAGATGGTGGAACCTCAAATGTGAGAAGGAAGATATATTAAAACATAAAGTTCTTTAAGGAGATAGCTTGAAATTATGTAGGTATACTTTTTGATGAAGATGTTACGCATAGAACTAATGTTGGTTGGTTAAAATGGAGAGGGACATTAGGTAAATATTATAGAGCAGCAATTAAACCTCCTATATTTTATGGTTCTTATTGTTGACAGTTAATCTTCAACACCTGCAAAAGATGTCTATAGCAAAAATGAAGATGTTGAGATGGATGAGCTGTCATACCAGATTAAACCTATACATAAAGAGGTTATTATAAATAAATTGAGAGTAACCCCAATAGAGGATAAAATGAGAAAAATCGTTTAAGATCGTTTGAAGATATAGAAAGATGACCCAATGATGCTCCCGTAAGAAGATATGAAGAACTAGAGTGTGAAAATGTTAAAAGAGGAAGATGACGACTACAAAAGTGTTGGGAAGAAACAATAAAGAATGATAGTTTATATTGAGTTAACTGCTAGCATGACACATGATAGGGCCATGTGGAAACAAAGAATTCATGTAGCCGATCCCATCTAGTATGGCAAGAGGCTTAGTTGTTGTTGTTGTGATTGGTTGACTCTGAAAGGCATCAAAATTTTTTGTTCCCTTTTTTTGTAATGGTTCAAGTCTTCAAGATTCATGCTCTTTGAAACTGAGCCTATTACATTTCATGTTATATTTCATCTTTGAATGTCTGAATCTCATAATTTTCCAACCCTGGTGTTCTATGCAACTTTGCAACAACGTTTTCTGTACTTGTTTTCCTTATTTCACAAGAATCACATGCAGCGTGTTATGTGCTTTGAAATTATCTATATTGCCAATACTTATTGTTTTGACATATAATATATGAATTTTATAGTAGAATCTTGTCAAACTCTGTTTCTGTTTAGGGAAAATTATACAACTATTGATTGCTATACCTACATGTTGAAGTTTCATGTTTCAGAGGTTCCGCTTTTGGGTCCAACTTCCCAGTGGCCAGTGGGAATTAGGAAGGCTACAGTCAAGTTCTGATGAAGAATCATGTCTCATATTGCAGGAAGGGAAAGTAAGCCTCATTATCTATGGCTTGTTTTGTATTTTAGGTTTTTTCTTATAATGACTTGTTTTATTGATCATATCTTGCATCTTTTATCAGATTTTAAAAGTGCCAACTGATAGTTTGTTGCCTGCAAATCCCGACATACTTGATGCTGTAGATGACCTTTTGCAACTCAGCTATTTAAACGAACCATCAGTTCTTTACAATCTTCAATGTAGATACTCACGTGACATGATCTATGTGAGTTCTAGTCTTGTCCTCCCCCTTTGTTCCGTCATTGGATGTTCGCATCCTTTTCATACTGTTCACTAACTTATACTACTCCAGACTAAAGCAGGTCCAGTGCTTGTCGCTATAAATCCATTTAAACCGGTGCCTTATTATGGAAATGATCATATTGAAGCTTATAGGAAGAAACTTGTTGACAGACCTCATGTATATGCAATTGCAGATACGGCAATCCGTGAAATGATACGAGGTAACTCATGAATTTGGTTAAGCCTAGGTACTGTTACGTCAGTCTTTACCATGAAACCTTCCATTCATCTACTTTTTCCCACCTTTAATTATAGGTTTTCTTGTCCTTCTTTTTTGAACTTTTGCAGATGAAGTTAATCAGTGCATAATTATAAGGTTAGTCCTAAGTTTCAGATTCTTTCTTCATTAAAACAATGTAGTTGTCATAAATGGTGTTCTGGTTGCATGAAAAGAAGGCGAGCTTTACCATGTGGATGAAGTTATTGGTTTTCTTTTTGTTATAGTTGCCAGTGTTCTTTCCATTTCTCCCTGTCTGTAAATTGAATTTTTCCTCTAAGCATCACATCCATGACAAGTTCACAAGATTGCGTTGTTATCTGTTATGCAGTCGGTTCTGTTTTTCATCTGATGCATCCACATGATATGATGCATCTTGACATTTCCCATTGATACATATCTGTACTTACATTTCTATTCATAGCTGATGCATGTCCACAGACACACACATATACATATACGTGTATATATATATATATATATATATATATATATATATACATATACATATATATATATATATATGTACACTCACAAGCTGGTAGATATGCATTATTAGTATGTTCTCCTAGCTGTGTTTGTATTATACACATATGTGAGAACATGCATTCATTTTCTTTTTCCTTGTATTCAGGAAATACAGATACATACTTGAGATATTATGGGCTTTTTGACGTCTGCAAAATCTCATCTTTTGATAATTGAAAAAAATTACTGAACTATTGAAAAGAACAAAATGACAAATGAAGACACAAACTGGTTTGTCAATATTGCTTTTACGCAAAACATGTAAAGAAAAGCGTGAAACTCCAACTGTGTAAGGGTTCACCCTCATATAGGATGTCACAAGTTCAAATAAAGGAGTGCTGGTTAACCTATGACATAAAACCTTTTTGTAACTTTTATGGGTGGTGGGACATTTTGAGCACTAATGCACTGGGCTCCATCAGAAGTCTAAAACTAATGTATGCTTGACAAAATTAGTACTGGGACTCGTGACCTCCTTGGAAGTTCTGATGTTGCACTTCTAGCCGAGGCCATGGGGGAAAGGCTTGCCAATGGTTAAGGTCATAGCGAAATGCAAGAGATTACACCACCAAAAGGAATGAAAATGGTTTTGATATACATATGTGGTGTATGTTGGTGATTCCAATTTAAGTAATATGAGCGTAAGATGCAATGGCAATACACATTATTATCATTGCTGTTTTAGATGAAGCAACATCGTGAACCTACTCTTGGTGGCGTTACTATATCATGATCTTCCAAATGCTCACAACTGAATGATGGTTTCTCTCCCTTATTTTGAGATTTTATATTACACTCACGCCCACTTGGTTTTACAAAAGTTGGTATCGCCAACTAGAATGTATACTACCTATACCTACTGTATTTATTTCCAGCATGATAACGTCTAATGAATCATGTATTACACATCATACACATAAACATACTGATACCTTCCTGCTATTCCGACTGCATACTGGTCGCAAACATGGCTTGCTATACATGTCATCTATGTTGCATGGATATGGGTACAGTACTGGTACGGGTACGGGATACACACATTTTTTAAAAACTAGGTATGAGAAAGATAACCAAACATGTATCTTGAGAAAGCATAGAGTAGATGAGAACTAGCGATAGATCATTTTAGAACTTTTTCCAGTATTCTGTATGGCTGTCCGTAGACAGAAAGAGGAAAGCTACACTACTTTAGTCGACAAGTTTTAATGATCAATCAAAAGCTTTCAAGTTTTACTATAAAAAAATACACATCAATTGAGATTCAAATTTTCATCTAAGTCACAGAGACACTTCTAAGAGGTGGAGTGTCGACCTCGACACGGGTGCGATACCGACACCGACACCGTGTCAGTGCGGCATGGCAAAAAAAAAATGTAATTTTTTTTTGTAACTCACGGTTATGCCGTCTATTGTGTATTTATCCTTGAGAACCCGATGAAAGAGGGAGTAATCCGTGAAGATGAAACCGAAGCCTCTTAATCGACTCGTGACCTTATCTCCCATTTGACTACATTGTATTTTTACTAATTCCTTTGAAAAAAATGCAAAATGGTCTTTCAGCTTGTCTTCCATCGTCTCCCATGAAACTCCGTCGATGAATGTAGAAAAATATCATTGTGTGCTTGCTATTGTCATATACTTTATGTTTACAGGTTATGTGTTTTGCTTTAATATAAAGTTGTGTACTTGCTATTGTCATATACTTATGTTAATTGAAGTCTCACTTGTTGTAGCTTGAATATTATATATAATATATACCTTAGCCATGTCGCCGCACCCAAAATTTTTGCCGTATCCCGCACCCGCACCTGTGTGACATAGATTTTCATAATGAAAAGAAATTTTTAGGATAGGACCATAACAAGTTCTAATAAAGAAGATGATAAGGAAACAAATAGGACTCAATGATAGCTTGTTCCAATTACTAGTGTAGGATGAACCATAAAAGTTCAATATGGATTGAACCAAGCACCTGGTGACAGATATAGTCGTAGGCATGCTACTTTTCAAAGGAAAAAGTTGGTAAAGTTCCGAATTAGTCTTCATCTAATCTTGCAACTTATATCTGAAACAAATAGAGACCTTGAAAGAATTTCATCAAACATAAAGAAACGAAAACAAAACAAAACAAAAAGGAACCCCAGCTCTCACTGAATAGGTCTCGACATCTTGTTGAAGCATTTCATCAAACATATTGTTTGCAAATTCACAACACCGAACAAAAAAAAATGAATGAAACTGAGAAAAAGAATGAAATGGAGAAGCAAATCCATACAATGACATTAAGAACTTGAAAGAAACTAATTTCAACACAAAACTAATATGAGTACCTAAAAAAACATCAATACCTAAACTAATACAACAATCAACATACTAATACCAGTGTTGTTCGACGTGTATCGTATTGTATCGTAGTGTATTGTAATTTAATACTAAAAATTTAGTAAAAATCCAAAAAAATAAGAAATAATAGGGAAAAATCTGATAATTGCAAGGAATTCATATAATGCAAAGTTTAGTACATATTCATCATTTACCATTCAATAATTAAAAAAGAATTACATATTTTGAAGCAAAAAATAAAATACGTATTGTAACAAGGATCATCAAATCTTCTCCTTGCTAAAGATCCTCACCACTTTCTGCTTGAAAATCAAAATCTTAATCTCTTTAATGATGCTGTTTTGCTCTTGCCAAATTAATTCATGCAATGTCTTCTTCGGCTAGGAGTGCATTTTCTTCGTTATCTTCTATAATCCATTCCTCTAATATATCAAAATTATCCAAACTTATTGGATCAAATTGTCTTTCTTCTCTATTTAACTTTTTTGATTGCCTACAAAAAAGAAAGATAGGTAATTAGTAAATAACATTAAAAATTAAAGTCAAACAAAATATTGAATTGAATCTTTTAGTAGTAACTAATACAAGATTACCTTTGGCGAAGCCTCATGTTACAAGAGATGAAAACTAAGTCATTGAGCCACTTATGTTTCAACCTGTTGCGCTTTTTTGTGTGGATGTGTTCAAAGACACTTCGATTCTTTTCACAACCTTTTGCACTACAGGTTTGGCTCAGAATTCTTATTGCAAAATCTCTAAGGTTTGAGCAATTACTTTCAAACCTATTTCACCAAACAACTATGAAAAAAGACAAATATCAGGAACTTAATACACAATAAATATAAGATTTAAGAAACTTAAATACGAAGATAAACAATTTACCTAGGCGCATATTAGTACGGTTGCGAATTGCTACAAGCAAACCCATCAAGTGAAGAACATTATCATAGATGTCCATCTCTCGATATATAACATTTGCTCTACTCTCATTAGGGATTAACCTGTCTATACATTCAATGATGCCTCAATTGACCTCACCGTCCCTTTTAAGGCTTGTGGAGTACTTGAATGCTAGGTTTAGGTAATATGCTGTTACATGAATATGCTTATGCAATTGTTTATTCCATCTATTATCTATAATGTTTCACACGGGCACATAATCCCTCTTTCTTTCATTGAAATTACTTCTAATGTCTTCTTTTGCCCTATCCATGACTTTATAAAGATAACCTATAGATGGTTTCTCCTCGCTATCAGTCAATCTCAAAACCTTCACTAAAGGATATGTAATCCTCCACAGTCTAACATATGCATTCTAAAATTTACTCTTGAAGACCGTCTCTGACGTCTCATTTAACTTACTGTTTCTTCTATTTTGAGGCAATTCTGTAAATTGTTGCTACTCATTTGAGGATAACATTCTCTTTAAGGCTTGCTTATGTCTCACAATGCTATGGATATATAAAAAATTAGTTACAAATCGAGTTGCAGTTGTATGAAGAAGTTCTGTACCATCTGTATATCTCCTGATCGTACACAATACAAAGCCATGATTGTAGATAAATTTGGTGATATCTTAACAACACTTAGTTGCTTTTTTTTATCTCATCCATCTCATCAATATCCTTAAGGATGAGATCTAAATAATGGGTTGCGCATGATATCCAATATAAAGTCCCATAAGTATCTGCTAACTTCTTTCCAACTGCCTTATAGTTAGCTGCATTATCTGAAATGAATTCGACTACATTATCTAGCCCAACCTCGCATATCACCTTATCAAACTCTTGCCTTTAGATCTCTGCAGTATGCCTCTCCTCTGACATGTCTATAGACCTCAAAAATATAAGTTCTTTAGGACAATAGAAAAAAAAGTTTAACAAAGTCCTTTCTCACCTATCTGTCCATTCGTTTGCCATGATAGTGCATCCTGTTTCCTTCCTTGACTCTATCAAAGTCGAATAATATTATTTCACTTCAAGGACGATCTTATCTAATAACTTTCCTCTCAACTTCTAATGAAAGAGCATCTTGTATCCTGGATCAATATTAGCAATTGTATCTGAAAATGAAAACGGTTTGCTGCATTAAATGGAATGCATGCATCATAAAACCATCTGCACACTGCGAGGCCTACCTGCTTATGTAGTTGTTCTGAAGTAATAACATCACGAAATCCAAGTTGAGCACCATGTGTGGTGCTAGGAGGAAAAAATGAATGTATGCCAGAAGAATCTCTTCCTCTACTCCTTTCTTTTATACCACTTTCACTTGCAAAATCTTCAAAAACCCTGTTTCCCATGGTTGATGGTCGAGAACTACTACTATAACATCTTTTCTACCATGTGAAGGAATACTATCAGTCAATCTAATAACATCATCATCCTCTTCCTTAAACATCCCTAAATCATCTTTCTATTGTCTTCTCTCATGTATGCTCTTAATCTTTTGCAGACATTGCCATTTAATGGCTTCTGATAAACTTCTAACTCTACCCGTGCAAGGAGCAACTTCTTTCCTAGTCCCTGCTAGGTGGTGTTTTAATCGTGAAATTCCACCACCTTCTCACAAAATAAACATTTGATCTTCAATATGTTTCCCTCAACTACTATACTCCACTGTCATGCGGGATCATAAGACCGAGATTGGGAGTCCCTAACACCACTTCCTGTCATAATAAAAAACCTGAAAATAAAATCACTTCATAAATCCCCAATCTTCACTTAACACTCAAATAGAGTGTCTCCTACTTCACGAATGCAATAAAAATCATATCAACGCACTTCATAACTTCATATTTTGTCATTAAAAAAACTCACAAATAACATAAAAAAACAACAAATTCAAAGAATTTTTTTCCAAAAAATGCAAAAGTCATACCACAATCCGAGTTCAGAGACTTTCGTAGACGTTGTAGAACACTTTTTTTCAAGCTTTGAACACCAAAGAGGGGGAAAGCCACCGGAGTATGCGTTGGGGAGTTGAACCGACGCCAACTGAGGCCATAAACTGACAATTTTGTGGGTTTATATTCGGCTAGGTTCTTTGATCGTATCGTGTGAGACGGTATCATATCACACAACATGACTAGTGTTATCCGTATCGTACCATAACGTATGATACAGTGCGGTACATACACTACCTTGTATCGTACGATACGGGTGGTACCCCCAAAAAAAATTTCAAATTTTTTTTTCCATTTTTTTTGAAGGTTTCCGACCTCTTTTCGCCTCTCTTCACTTCTCTCTAAGGCATCCTTCGAGATGCTTGTTTGAGATTGCAAAATGTGTATGTAACATGTAAATTTCGTTAGAGAGAAGCTTAACTAACCAAATTGCCAATACACGATATGCCCGTATATGAAGAAATATTCATTATACAATGCATGTACCAACCAAATTTATGTATCAAATATGAATAATCGCGTATTTGTTGACAATATTCAAACTGTTGCCAAATAGGTTTGTTGGAAAAGCTTAACTAAGCAAATACAAATTCTTCAATCTCAGTCCACATTCATCGTGACCTGAATCGAGCTCGCTGTTGCATTAGAAGACTGAACCCAAGCAGCTCATATATATATATATATAAAGATCATTTCTGATATTTTGGCTTATTTTCAATTATTGTTTCTTGAATAGTATAGGTATAATTTTAAAATTTGTAAAAATTTATGAAAGATAATATTATTATATTAATGTCTACACTATAAACTCTTAGAAATTCTACTCTCGATCAATCGCATTGAATCAGATTATCATAATAAAGGAAAAAGTTTGAAGATCAGTTTTTCATCAAACCACACAGGTTGCTCCGTCACTGTCTGATGTTTGGAATGGACTGGCAAGGCAAGTTAGTTTAAGGTGATAACGAAATTAACCATGGGTCTTGCATCACATCAAAAGACTACCAATCAATAAAATATTATTACTTTTCATGAAGATTTTCACTAGATTTTTAAAGTAGTCGAAGGATGCCTTAGAGAGAAGTGAAGAGAGGCCATAAACCTTAAAAAAAAATTTGAATTCTTTTTTAAATTTTTTTTTGAAAAAAAAAATTGGGCGTATCGCCCGTATCATGGAGCCCAGCGATACCCGATACGATATGCGTCATCCAACACTGAACATGACATTATTCGCTGGGTTTTGCGATACAAACCCCTGTATGTATCGCACCGTATCGTGACTAATATAGGTACCTAATCTCTTCAGACCGACAAATCACCGGTTCATCATCCACCGTTGTCTGTCACTCGCTCACAGTCACCAGTGATGGGCCAAACATAGTAGAGAGAGGGTATGCATGAATCACTAGGGATTTAAACATGAGATTTGGATTATGCTGTTGAAGAATATGTTTATCTAGTATCTTTGTGTTAGTTTTATGTTTCTAGGTGTTATTGTACTCGCCCGAAACTGTAGGGGCATTTTGGTAATTTTCTATACTAGGGGTATTTTGGTCATTTTATATTTTACAGCTCTTTATATAAGGGCTGATAAGTTGTATTAGGGTTTAAGAGTCTGTGAATAAGAAAGAGAGAGAAAGAGGGGGGCGGCCTCCATTGGAGGTCCGCTCCCTCCTCCGATCTCAACATTTCTTCTTCGTTTATGTTTGTGATTTTAATCTCCGCTGCGCATCCGCGTTTCCAACATGGTATCAGAGCCAAAACCTTCAAAGATCGCCTGAAATGCAGAAGGAAAAGTAAAATCAGATTGGTATGTTCACAATGAAGATGTAGTTCAGTTTTTTGTTAAGGTGTGTATGTTCCTTTTTGAGACAGCATATTCATTTATGCACAGTCTAGTGATAGACTGCATATTCATGTGTTTTACGAGCGTATGTGTCCTTGAAAACGTGGTTCATAAGATCGTGCATTATAGTCTAGTGACAGACGGCAGTTTGGATAGTATTGCTGCACCAAATATAAAGTTTAAGTATTCTGTGCATGGAAAAAGGGAAGATGGTATTTTGGATTCATTGATACAAGTTGGTCTGTTTCGATTTCATCTTTCAAACAACTCTTTTTAAGCTTATTGAAGAAATAGTCAGTATGCAAAGTCAAAGTGTAGAGGATTTCATGTTTGTAAGGTAAACATGGATGGAGTTCCAGTAGGGAAAACAATAGATCTGAAGGTGTATGATGCATTGACTTGCAGAATCGAAGATATGTTTAAGAAAACAATAGCTGCTAAAAGGAGTCTGTACAGGTGTGGTGCTTGAGGACTGGGCAATGCTTGAGTAGACTTGAACGTGCACATTTTTTAGGGAGTCATCAGTCTTTCATTCTCTCGAGATGGAAGCCAGATTTTTTAGCGCCTCTTTTGATAGTACTGCCAGAATCCATGGTCTCAAATCTGGGAAGCTGTTGAAGGAATTTCGATGCCACACATCTTATGTGAATGATGCTATCTTTAGCAGTAACGACAACCGGGTTATTACATTTTCCAGTGATTGCACAGTAAAAGTTTGGGATATGAAGACTACTGATTGTTTGGAAAGTAATTTCAAAAGGAAGGGACACTCGGCTATGGTTTTGCACCACTGGTGTTCTTTTGAGGAGATTACTTATTGATCCGAGACTGAAAGGTGTAACTCATATTGTTGTTGATGAGATCCTAGAACGTGGAATGAATGTGAAAACTTTATGCTTATTGACTTGAAAGAACTGCTTCCCTGCTACCTAAGACTGGAAAGGCAATATTGCTCACCCATTTTTCTTCAAGACTCAAAATCAGGAAATTAAGTTTTCATAACTAATTTCCTGATTAGTTATGAAAAAGTAAAGTTCCAAATTACTTGCTGAGTTTGTGGGAAAGTAGTTATGGAAACTTCCTTCTTTTTTTTTCTGATTGGATGAGAATGTAGACCATTAAGTCTTATCCCCAGCCTGATTTTGTGGAAAAGATAAGGTGGTTGCCTACCATGTGTCTTCCACATGGCCATGCAAGGATTGGGGCAGGTGGCATTGAGTAAAGACTAATAAGATCCTCAGGAAGTGCCTTCCTAGCGTTCTCCTTGGCATCCACATGATTGGTTGTGGTACTACCCCTGTAGTTTCCTGAGATTGCTTGGAAACTATTTGTGATGGTTGAGTGGCTTGCACGGTTAACTGAGGTTGTGCATTAGTATCAAGCATAGTGAATGATTGGTTATTTGGAACCACAACAGGTTGTAGAAACTGTGTATTTGTGGACTGACCATCAGTCCCAGGAAATAGAGATGGTTGTTGCTGCATGGTTTACCACTACTCCGCCATAATTGAGGTGGAAGTTTGCAGTCACGAAGGTTACTAAAGTGAACAACTATGTTAGCTGGTTGAAAGATGAGCACACACTGAAGTGTTGGCATTATCAAGCAGATAAGACAGAAATCTGGAGGAGGACCCATGCCAAGGGATGAACATCAAGTGTTTGATAAAATATTTCACAGAAACTTTAACTCTGCAAGACAAGTGTTCGATGAAATACCTAAGAGAGATGTTTATCTGCATATCAAGTGTTCGTTGAAATGCTTAAGAAGATATATTTACCTATACATCAAGTGTTTGAAAAAATGTCTAAGAGATGAAAATTCAGGAAAAGAATAAAGAAGAGATTAGTACGTGATGATTGTCTCCATTTGAAAAAAAAAAAATATGAAGAAAGTTTATAGAGAAGAGATATATGCTGAAGATTGCAGTTATGAGGACTTCAAAAAATGTTTTATTCACAGCCAGTGAGGTTGCAAGAATTTGCTGCAATGAAAGCTGCTTGAAAAAAAAGAAAAGAAAAGATAAAGGTTTGTTGCAGCCGTAGATGCTGCTTGAGATGATAGCTAGGATGGCTGCTTTGATATTGTGACAACCATGATGGTTGCTTTATTAATATGACAGCCAGGATGACTGCTTTGATATTGTGACAGCCAGGATGATTGCTTTATTATTGTGACAGCCAGGATGACTGATTTGATGATTGTGACAGCCAGGATGGCTGCTTTATTGATGTGACAGCCAGGATGGCTGCTTTGATGATTGTGACAGCCAGGATGGCTGCTTTATTGATATGATAGCCAGGATGGCTGCTTTGATGTTGTGACAACCAGGATGGCTGCTTTGTTATTGTTTCAGCCAAGAAGGCTGAGTTGATGTTGCAGCCAGAGATGCTGCTTGAGATGATTAGCCAGGAAGGCTAGTTGATATTGCAGCCAGAGTTGCTGTTTGAGATGATTAGCCAAAAAGGCTAAGTTGATATTGCAGCCAGAGATGCTGCTTGAGATTAGCTAGGAAGGCTAAGTTTATATTGCAGCCAGAGATGCTGCTTGATATGATCAGCCAAGAAGGTTGAGTTGAAGATATTGCAGCCAAAGAAGCTGTTGAAGATTACACCAGTGATAAAGACAGATGAAGAACGTTGCAAGCAGATATGAAGATTGTTTGGCAAGTTTGGAGTTCGAAGTATCTCACTCCCAACTTGAGGGGGGGTGTTGAAGAATATGTTTATCTAGTATCTTTGTGTTAGTTTTATGTTTCTAGGTGTTATTGTACTCGCCCGAAACTGTAGGGGCATTTTGGTAATTTTCTATACTAGGGGTATTTTGGTCATTTTATGTTTTACAGCTCCTTATATAAGGACTGATAAGTTGTATTAGGGTTTAAGAGTCCGTGAATAAGAAAGAGAGAGAAAGAGGGGGGTGGCCTCCATTGGAGGTCCGCCCCCTCCTCCGATCTCAACATTTCCTTTTCGTTTATGTTTGTGATTTTAATCTCCACTGCACATCCGCGTTTCCAACATATGCAACCCATATCCATATGGGTCGACCCGATACATCTACTTGACGTACTCATATTGGGTACGCGTACTGGCATACATCTATGTGTATCGGTACATACCCAATGTATCGATACGCATACTCGTACTTGGTACGTACCGGATACCAGTATGTCACCCTTATGGGCGTACCCGTGCAACATAGCATGTCATGAAAAAGGCAGCTTTTCAAGAATGGTGATATTGGATTAGCTCTATGCTATATCCTATTATGCAAAGCTCATCCAAATGTGGACACCACACCTTACACCTTGACTCACCATAAACATCTAGGTGACATGGCAACACAAATTGACATATTGATATCTATGAACTTAGCCATAGCGGGCTCCAATTTTCCCATAAATAGGAACCAGAACCAAACCAGGATTGTGCTGGTTCTGGGTTTAGTCCTAAACTGCCTGAAACCTGCCAAAATCATACAAAGATTTGAAATTATGAAAAGAATAAAAAAATATACGGAACCGACTGTTGTGGATCCAGTTCCAGCTGGTTCTTGGTCCTATTCAGTTCTGGTTGAAACTGCCAAGCTGGTTTCGTACTGGCCATGTCTAAAGGAACTTCTATGAAATGGTTTCACCATGGGATTCAGCCAGTTGTCTTGATAATCATGATTGAGAAATAAGAATTTGTATTATCCAAGAATATCCTGTGATTATTCCTAGTATGGAGTGAGTCAATCATCCACTTTGGTATCTTACTGAACAAAATGCTGATATTATTCCTACTCTCCTACATATTTTCTAGTATCTGCGATTATACCTTGCTTTGACCAATATTTGTTGAAGAATATGCTTATCTAGTGTTCTTTGTGTTAGTTTCTGATGTTTTCAGGTATTATTGTACTTGCCTGAAATATTTGGGGCATTTTGTTAATTTTCTGTATTGAGGGTATTTTGGTCAATTTTTGGTAGGTTGTATTAGGATATGAGGTTGTGTGTAAGAAAGAAAGAGAAAGAGGAGGGCAATCTCTATTGGAGGTCCGCCCCTTTTCTTCAATCTTTCATAGTTTTTCCTCCTTAAATTGAGTAATATTTCTGTTTTGAATCTTTCTTATCACTACTCCAAATTTCAACATGGTATTAGAGCCATATATGGTGAAAATCATAGCCTGTAAGAGTCGCCGGATGGGAAAGAAATCATTTGCAAGATCTAGCACAATTTTGTCTGGAGCAGCGATTAAAGTGGCGCAGTGGAAGTGTGATGCAGAACTTAGCAGAGTTTTTTTTGAAGAACAAGAACAGACACAATTCGTGTCAAGTGGTTCAGTTGGAGAATTTTTTGGTTTTTAAGTACCATGGTGATTTGCGATTTGATGTTAAGATATTTGGCAGAAGTGGATGTGAAAGTTTTTGTGGTAGAAACCTGAGATTGAGAAAATCATTGATTCTTATGAAAGGCCTGTTGAAAAGGCCGGAGAAAATCTTTGTGAGGCGGCTTCCTTCGATGGTGATGAGCTTAAGGGACATAATCTAAGCAAGATTAAAAGAGAAAGAAGTTGTGATAGAGATACATCTTTGGAAGTATCATGCCCTCATTTTTGTCATTAAAATGACACCTACAGTCTTCCAGAAGAACTGGCTCCATGTTCCTGTTGACTTTGTGAGTAAAAGTGTATTCATCACAGAAGGCCTGATGACTGTTCTGAGTGATAATGTGTTTGACGATTGAAAGATGGCTGTTGAAGATGATTCTAATGTTGGGTTATCAAGAAACGTTTCTGAAGTGTATGGCTGACACGATTCAAATGTTGACGATTCTAATGTTAAATTGGCAGAGTATGGCTGACACGATCCGGAAGTGTATATTTAGGCAAATGACTTGCCGAAACTTTTCTGGTTCATAGAATATGGCTGCATTTATTATGTTGCAATGCTGTGAACAGGCTACTCATATTCCCAAGAAAAATCTTTAAATCGTGCAGTTTGGCAGATGCATTTAATGGATATGGCTGCAGGTATTGGAATTTGGACATCAAGGGGTTCAGAGAGAGAATCAGATATGTGAGGCAGGAACCACGTTTGTTTAGAATGGATATCAGTTCAAATATTAGATATGGGTGCACGAGGGATGTCAGTCAGGAAGATGTTGAATTAGCTGCTAAACAGGCATATGCACGTGACTTTATTTTATCTCTTCCAAACGGTTATCAAACCATTGTTGATGATGCACTGTTAAGTGGTGGACAAAGGTCAAATTGTTGAGATCTTAAATCATGAAGAACTTCTTCAGAAAGGAGGAAAATATGAGCAGATGCAATATTACATTGGACAGGGATGCAATTAGGATGGAGCAAAGAATTTAATGTTGAAATTAAGAGGCAATTATGTTACAGGTGCATTTTGGTGGCTGGAGTTATGCTTATGGAACTGTTATTTTGGATTCGGTGGCTGCATTAATTATGGTGGCTGGAGTTATGGCAGCTGCAGTGTGTATTCCCAAGGAAGTAAAAAAAAAACGATAACTGTATGGTTGCTGGAGTTATGGCAGCTGCAGTGTGTATTCCCAAGGAAGTAAAAAAAAACGATAACTGTATGGTTGCTGGAGTTATGGCATATGGCAGCTGCAGTGGAATATAGTTATTTTGTGTCATTGATAATAGGGCCTCCGTATCCTGCAAGTTGGCATCTTTAATGACAGCCTGGATAACTTTATGACTTTGGAACTACAAATTATTATGGACTGGTTTTTGGCGTCTCTAATTGGCTGCATTTATCACACATGGCGGCTGGAATTAAGTGCATATGGTGACTGCATTGGTGAAAGTAAAGGTGATGCCAATGAGAGCAATACCTATGAAATTGTTACGGAGCTATGTGAATATGTTAATGTTGCAATTGCAAGAGAGTCGATTCGTGCAGTTGGAAAGATTGCATTACAGCAATATGATGTAAATGCTATTGTTGACCGCCTACTTCAGTTTCTAGAGATGGAAAAAGATTATGTGACTGCTGAAACATTGGTGCTTGTGAAGGATCTTTTAAGGAAGTACCCTCAATGGAGTCATGACTGTATTGCTGTTGTTGGTAATATTAGCAGCAAAAATGTGCAAGAGCCCAAGGCTAAATCTGCTCTTATATGGATGTTGGGAGAGTATTCTGAAGACATGGCCGATGCACCTTACATCCTTGAAAGTTTAGTTGAGAACTGGGGTGATGGAGAGTATTCTGTTTTACTACAGACTTTTACATTATGATGTCTCAGTAGCAGATCGTGTGGTTAATCCTCCTAAGCAAGCAGTTTCTGTATTTGCTGATACCCAAAGAAGTGAAATCAAAGATCGTATATTTGATGAATTCAACAGCTTATCTGTGATATACCAGAAGCCTTCGTACATGTTTACTGATAAAGAACATCGTGGAGCATTTGAATTCTCAGAAGAACTTGGAACCTCGTCTGTATCAGAGAAAACTGCAGCTGGTGCACTTTCAACACAGAGAGTTGAAGCAACAAATAATGATCTTCTCTTGAGTTCATCAGAAAAAGAAGAGAGTAAGATCCATGGTAACAATTGACTAGAGACTGCAATCATTGGATTGGAAATCATTAACCGCTGATAAATGATGCATATGAAGATGTTCGATAGAAATGCTCAAGAAAGAGATGATTAACATGAACATGAAGTGTTTGAGGAAATGTTTAAGAGAACTGGAAAATTCTTATGAAGTTTGTAGTCATGAGAACTGCTAAAATGTGTGTTGCAGCCAAAATAGCTGCTTATGTTGTTGTGACAGCTAGAAAGGTTGAGTTGTTGAGATAATGATGTTTTTACAGTCAGGATGACTTTTTTGATGTTGTGACAGCCAGGATGACTGCTTTGACATTGTGATAACCATGATGGTTGCTTTGATTTTGTGACAGTCAGGATGACTGATTTGATGTTGTTACAGTCAGGATGCCTGAGTTGATGTTGTTACAGCCAGGATGGCTGATTTGATGTTGTTACAGCCAGGATGACTGATTTGATGTTGTTACAGTCAGGATGCCTGAGTTGATGTTGTTACAGCCAGGATGGCTGATTTGATGTTGTTACAGCCAGGATGACTGCTTTAATATTGTTACAGCCAGGATGACTGATTTGATGTTGTTATAGTCAGGATGACTCATTTGATGTTGTTACAGCCATGATGGTTGATTTAGTGGTTGTTACGACCATGAAAGCTAAGTTTGTGTTGTTATAGCCAGGAATGCTGAGTTGATGTTGCAATCATAGATGCTGCTTGTGATGACAAGCAGGAATGCTAAGTTGAAGATATTTTCAGCCAAAGAAGCTGTTGAAGATCAAATCAATGATGAAGACAGATGAAAAATGTTGCAAACAAATATAAAGATTTTTGGCAAGTTTGGAGTTCGAAGTATCTCATTCCCAACTTGTGGGGGGGTGTTGAAGAATATGCTTATCTAGTGTTTTTTTTGTTAGTTTATGATGTTTTTAGGTATTATTGTACTTGCCTGAAATATTAGGGGCATTTTGGTAATTTTCTGTATTAGGGGTATTTTGGTCAATTTCTGATTTACAGCTCCTTATATAAGGGCTGATAGGTTGTATTAGGATGTGAGGTTGTGTGTAAGAAAGAAAGAGAAAGAAGGGGGGTGGCCTCTATTGGAGTGTTGTGTAATAGGGTACACGGGCCCTTAGGGCCCGTGCCATAATGGACGAAGGGCTAGGGCCATGCTGGCCCTGGCCACAGGGGGTCCCCAACGGCTACTAGCCGTTTGGAGCACCCCCAACGGCTAGTGCTTGGATTCCAACGCTAGCCCATCACTTGGCTCTCTTGCTCTTTTCTACTTGTAATGTCTATAAATAAGACACTATCTCATGAATAATATCATGCAGTCTTGTACTGTTTTTTGACTTATTTTGTATACGTTTCCGCTCTTGTTTGTTATTCTTGAAGATCGGCATTCGGGATTGAATGTCATTTGACTCTTGGCGACTTGGTGATCTTGATTCGTGCAACATCAACCTTCGATCATTAATTAATATTCACATGGTATCAGAGCCTCGGATTGAAGAAATCGGGTGCATTGGGAAGCGTGCCGTCGGTACGAAATTTGAAGAATTTTACCAAACTTGAGGTTAGTTCATAATTTGTGATTTTTGTAAAATGGAAGGTAAAAATGAGTCGTTTAGATGTATCCTAGACCTGAAATGCTATCAAAGTTGGGTTAGGACCATGAAAAAGTATTTTTTGTCAAAGGATTTTTGGGATTACATCGATGGAACCATAAAGGAATCAATTTTGAACATTGATGATTTAGACGATGATGAAATCCTCAAAGCCCATGAAAAATACAAGTTAGATTTAAAATTGTGGGAAAAAATGAACGCAAAAATCACATGAATTATTTACTAAAATATGGATTAAAAGCTTAGAAATAGGATTAGTGCATTTGAAAATGCTTTTGAAACTTGAGAATATTTGAAAAAACTTCATTCTCAAGATGACTTTGTTTTTCAAATTGATTTAATGGAAAGAATGATAATGCTTAAACAAGGGAACCTAAGCATTAGAGACTACCATAATGAATTTTTAGAATTATGGACTCAATTGAGAAGTTTTGACAAATTTGGAAATCTTCATAAATTTGATGAATTTCAAGAATTTCTAAACAATCAATACTTCTTTTTGTTTATGCGTGGGTTAAGAGATGAATTTGAAAATATTAGATCAAACCTTATACATAGAAAACCTAGACCTAGAGGGGATTCCTTTTTGGCCGACCTTATTATGGAGGAAACGAGATTAAAAAACATAAATGTGGCTATGGAAGCCGTGCTTGCCGCATCAAAATTGGAAGCAAATTTGAAGACCTACAATCCTCCACATGAAAAGTACAATGAAGGCATGTCAAAGAAGCCTATGGGACCGTGGCCCAACAAAGATACTATGTGCCACTATTATAAGTAAAGTGGATACATTAAAACCACTTGTCCTCTACTTCGGAAAAGGGGTGGAAACGTGGGAGCCGTGGAAGAAGGAGGTGTTTTGCCCAACAACATCAAGGCTTACATAGAAGAAATTTTTAAAGAAAAAGTAAGCATCTCCGGGAATGCTCTATCTCCTTCGCAAAGTATGTCTTGGTTTTTAGATTCCGGTGCATCTTTTCATATGACACATAGTGAAGATTTTTTTATTAATTCTTGTGAAAGTATTGGAAAGCATGCGTTTACGGCCGATGGAACAAAACTTCAAATCAAAAAATTAGGAAACCTTAAAAAATAAAACTTTAAAATTCAAAATGTAAGTTTTATATCTAAACTTAATTTAAATCTACTTTCGGTTGCTCAAATATGTGATAACAATTGTATAATCACTTTCTCATCCAAACATTATATGGTGCAGGATCACCTATCGAAGATGGTGATTGGTCAAGGCCATAGAGAAAGTGAACTATACAAAATGGACTATCTTGTTATGCCAAATTCTGGTTTTTGTAACATAACCCAAGATGCTACGCTATGGCATAAAAGACTTGGACACTTGGACTCTCAAAAATTGTGTAATATTCCTTTGATGAAAAGCATTAGAGAAAAAATTTTGAATGTAAAGATTGTATTCTTGGAAAAATGCATCATCTTCCTTTTGGAGAAAGGAACTATGTACCAAAGAAAGCTTTTGATTTAATACATTCAGATGTTTGGGGCCCTGCGCCCGTTGTTTCTAAAGGAGGAGTTCAATACTATGTGATTTTTGTGGATGACTTTACTCGTTTTACATTGATATATCTCTTAAAACACAAATGTGAAGTATTTGAAAAATTTGTAGTATTTTGTAATATGATGAAAAACTAATTTGGAGCAACCATTAGAATCTTTAGATCCGATTCGGGAGGAGAGTACATGTCTAATGAATTTCACAAAGTTATTGAAACTAATGGTATTATTCATCAAAAATCATGCACTAAAACACCTCAACAAAATGGTCTAGTGAAAAGAAAACATAGGCATATTATTGAAACTTGTAGAACTATGCTAATTGCTAGTGAGGTTCCTAAATTCTTATGGGCCGAAGCTACTCTTACCGCAATATACCTTATAAATAGAATGCCTTCATCTAACCTTAAGAATACTTCACCTTTCGAAAAATTGTACAACATCTCTCCATATTATCAAAGACTTAGGGATTTTGGTTGTAGATGTTTCGTATATACGGATAAGAATGACAAATTGTCACCTAGAGCTATTAAATGTGTCTTCCTTGGTTATGGCATTGAGAAGAAGGGGTATAGGGCTTTTGATCCCATAGAAGACAAATTGTACGTGTTCAAGGATGTAAATTTTTTTGAGAATGATATTTATTATGATTCCAAATCCTTAGAAAATTCGAAACCTTTCATTCCTCAAGATGTTTTTGATCTAGAAGAAGATAATGATTGTGACTCAGTAGATCATCAACACATTCAAGAAGATCATGTTGAAAACAACGACATTTCACACACCACTGTTGATACTCGGTCAATTATCGAACCCTTCTCCTCACATTATACGAGACGACTTAGAGAAACCAATGGAGTCCACATAGAACCTGATATTATACGATTAGAACCTGGGGTTTCAAGACCTCTTCAGCGATTTGTGTCATATGAATCTTTTGAACCACACCGAAAAAATTTGATTGCCACCCTTCATCAAGTTAAGGAACCTAGGTTCTATCATCAAGCTAAAGGTATTCCAGAATGGGAAGATGCTATGAAAGATGAACTCAACGCCTTAGGCAAGGCTCAGACATGGATAGTTACACCCATGCCAAAAGATAAGAAAGTCATTGGATGTCGATGGGTATATAAAATCAAAACTCACAGCAATGGTCACATTGAGAGATACAAGGCTAGACTAGTTGCTAAAGGTTATGCTCAAGAATATGGAATTGACTATGATGAAACCTTTGCCCCAGTAGCTAGAATGACCGCAATTAGAATTCTCATAACCATTAGTGCAATTAATCAATGGAATATATATCAACTTGATGTCAAGAATGCTTTCTTGAACGGTTACTTGAATGAAGAAAGTCTACATGAGTCCTCCTCTTGAGATCACTCTCCATCCTGATCATGCTCTTAAATTACGAAAGGCTTTGTATGGTGTGAAACAAGCTCCTAATGCTTGGTTTGATCGATTTGAAAAATTCATGCATTTGCATAATTTTGTGACTTGTTATACTGATACTGCATTGTTTGTACGAAAAACACAATCTGGTATTGTTATCTTGCTTTTGTATGTGGATGACATGATCATCACACGAAGTGATGAAGTAGGAATTGTTGAAGTTAAACTTAATATGCATCACGAATTTGATATGAAAGACTTGGGCTTGCTGAATTACTTTTTAGGTATTGAGATAACCAAAAATAGTTGTGGATACTTTGTCTCAAACCAAGTTTGCTAACGATATTGTTGAAAGATCCGATATTACAGATACTAAGGTTGTTGGAAATCCTAGGCACCAAACTATGATCCACTGATGATGAGAAATTGGAGGATCCCACTCCTTATCGATAGCTCATAGGTGCACTCACTTATCTGAGGATCCCACTCCTTATCGACAGCTCATAGGTGCACTCACTTATCTCACCATTACTAGACCAGATATTTCTCATGCAGTACACATAGCAAGCCAATTTCAACAGGCACATACTTTTATTCATATGAGTGATGTCTTGCGCATCATTCGATATATTAGAAACATTAACCACGAGGGGGTCCTCTTAACTTCCTCCTCATCCTTTGATTTGTCTTTATATACGGATGCTGATTGGAGTGAAGATGTCAATAATAGATACTCTACGACTGGTTTTTGTGTGTTTTTAGGTGAATCTCTTGTTTCCTGGAAGGGCAGAAAGCAACAGAAGGTATTCCTCTCATCCACAAAAACCGAATATCGAGCCATGACTACACCTGCGATGGAGATTTCTTGGATCACAACCCTTCTCGTAGACATGGGAGTCAATATCAAACATCCGACCATCATGTATTGTGACAACAAAAGCGCCATGTACATTGCCTCCAACAACACTTTTCATGAGAGGACAAAGCACATCGAGATGGACTGCCACTTTATTCGTGAAGAGTGTCTAAATAAGATCTCACTTTGTTATGTCACATCTGAGATGCAGCTCGCAGACTTCTTCACCAAATCTCTTTCAGCTTCTCGATTTCAGTTTTTACTAGACAAACTTTCAGTGTATACCCCGTAAGTTTGAGGGGGGGTGTTAATGTGTAATAAGGTACACGAGCCCTTAGGGCCCGTGCCATAATGGACGAAGGGCTAGGGCCATGTTGGCCCTGGCCACTGGGGGTCCCCAACGGAGCCCATCACTTGGCTCTCTTGCTCTCTTCTACTTGTAATGTCTATAAGTAAGACACTATCTCATGAATAATATCATGCAGTCTTGTACTGTTTTTTGACTTGTTTTGTATACGCTTCCGCTCTTGTTTGTTATTATTGAAGATCGGCATTCGGGATTGAATGCCATTTGACTCTTGGCGACTTGGTGATCTTGATTCATGCAACATCAACCTTCGATCATTGATTAATATTCACATGGAGGTCCGCCCATTTCCTTCAATCTTTCATAATTTTTCCTCCGTAATGTGAGTAATATTTCTGTTTTTAATATTTCTCATCACTACTCCAAATTTCAACAATATCTACCTCCCTTGCTTGTCTTCCTACTTTAGTTCTACCTCCCTTGTGTCACCAGAGACGTCGTCTGCCACCAGCAAGAAGAGCAGCCAGCAGCAAGAAGAGCAGTAAATTCGGCAGCAAATGTTTATTAGTCGACTTCTGTTGAAATTTATGTGTTTCAATCTAATATTATGCTCTCTTATGATTGTACCCCAGGCTCGTATTGGTGCTAGGTGCCAGTGCTGTACTCATATCCATGCAACGTAGTCTAATACTACGGATAAACTGGTTTCTGACTCTTGTCACAAGTTATTTTGCATAATGACTGGACCTATATGAAATTGAAATGTGGTCTAAACAGTCCAACTATATTACTTGTATCCCATATTTGAGTTTGATTTACTGTTTCCAGTGTTGGCCATTTGCATGCTATGACAAACTTGGAGTGTATTGCTGTTGGTAGGGCCATCAGATGATTGTGTGTTAATAATGTTATATCAGCCTTTGGCATTGTTATTTGTTTCTTGTGTATATGTACGTGAATATCTGATCTGTCTGAATAGAGTATGAGATATTAAAGACTAATCCAATACTAGAAGCCTTTGGTAATGGGAAAACATTGAGAAATGACAACTCAAGTCGCTTTGTAAGATTCCTGACTCATATTGATTCCTTAAGTTGCCATTCTTGTGGGTTTCAAGGTGTGATTCTCTTCATGTTAAGCTTTGATCTTATATTCATTTGATGCTGAAAGTTCTCTTATTGGTTGAATGTGTGACACGGGGAAAGCTCATTGAGATTCACTTCAGTGAAACTGGAAAAATCTCTGGTGCTGATTTCCTTGTCATGAATGAAAAGTTCTGCTGGAAAAGGTACTTGAACTAGTTCTTTTTGGTGCTTGGGTGTTAATTTCTTCTAAGTTGGCTATTTATTCATGAACAGTCCCGAGTAATACAGTGTGCAGAAGGAGAGCGTTCATATCATATATTTTATCAGCTTTGTTCCGGGGCTACACCTGCTCTTAAAGGTCTCCTTTAACTAAGCTTTCTTCACGTGGTTATATCTTCCTCTTATTATTTCAGAAGCTTATGCATCTAATGTTAGACAAGTATAATCTGGTTAATTCTGACGTGGAAGGTCCAGTTCTTGATTCTCTTTTTCCTGATTAATTCTGCAGATACGTGGGAGTGAAGTTTTGCTTTACTGTTGGAAAATGCCAATTTGATTCATTAAAATCATTATCTTTGGATGGCATGTTACACTTTTGTGACCAAAAGAATATATCTTTTATTAAACAATTCAAATCTCGTGTAACAGGACTTTTGATCAGTTGTATATTAAGCTCACAAGGTGGATTTTAACTTGTCCAATTAGGTGCCAGAAAACCATTGTTTTCATTGGAGATTGGTATCCAATCGACAGGCCAAGAAAATGACTTTGAATCCTCACCTATACCTTGAACAGGTTCCCTATGGCCTTGCCTGAATAATATTGGTGGAAAGTTGCATTCCCCTGCGTGCATCCCTGCAGGTTTAGGATGAGTCATAAATCTGAAAAGAAAAACTGAATGCTAATTAACAGTTTTCATGTACTACCTATTCCAAAATTGATTCTAATCACACTCATGGTTGGTTTCTTTAAGGGCACATGATTCATTCTGATCCAAGGACAGTTTCAGAACTTCTGTCCTCTTTATGAAGGTTCTTTGAGTGCTTTGAACAGTCAATCTGAAGGTATATCTTGGGGAGCTGTACTTTCCATCTTATCTCCGGATATATGACCTTTTCCAATTCATATTTTAGACATTTTGCCTGTGCATTTCATAGGTGTCTGTTCGTTTACTATAGTTTTCCTTCTTTATATGTTTATGCTGATGCCTATAGCTCATTAGTCTTGCAATTCTTTTACTGCAAGTAATATTCTTTTTGTTCCATCTAGTGGTAGAAACGATAGCTGCATTTAGATCTCATTCTTCTGAAAAAAATCAATTCAAATCTTGAAGATTCTCCTTTGTTTGTATAAACATATAGTAGTCATTGATGGCTTGAGGTATTCTGTTACTAAAACAGTGCCGTTTGCCGTCTGAATATTTAACTGCCTTCTTCATTCTTTTGTTTTCTGCAGAGGAACTGAATTTGAGGGATGCTGATGAATATAATTATCTGAAGCAGAGCAAATGCTTCAGAATTAATGGGGTTCATGATGCTGAGAGGTTTCATCAAGTGAAGGTAAATTGTACTGCCTTATAACATCAAATATGTCGGTCTATTAGAATATTTATTTAGACCTAATAAGACTGACAATCGGTTCACTATGCATACCAGGATGCATTGGATGTTGTCCATGTCAGTAAAGAGGATCAATACAATGCATTTGCTCTGGTTGCTGCAGTTTTATGGCTTGGCAATATATCCTTTCGAGTGGTTGATAATGAAAATCATGTTGAAGTTATTGAAGATGAAGGTAAATAGGCCATTCATTGAATGATGTAATTTTGTTTTTGTTTTTTACAACAACAACAACTACTAAGCCTTCTCCCATACTAGACGGGGTTGGCTAGATGGATTCTTTGTTTCCACATAGCCCTATCATGTGCCATATTAGCAGTTAACTCACAATAAGCTAGATCATTCTTTATTGTTTCTTTCCAATACTTTTGTGGTAGTCCTCTACCGCTTTTAAGACTTTCAAAATCTAGTTTTTCATACCTTCTTAAAGGTTCTTCTTTTGATTTTCTTTCTATATGTCCAAACCATCTTAAACGATATTCTCTCATTTTATCCTCTATTGGTGTCACTCCTAATTTGTTTCTAATAATCTCATTTTGTATACGGTCTTTTCTTGTATAACCACTCATCCATCTCAACATCTTCATTTCTTTCACACACATCTTTTGTACATGTTGATGATTAACTGCCCAACACTCAAAACCATAAAACATGACAGGTCTAATTACTGCTCCATAATATTTACCTTTTAACTTTAATGGTATCTTCTTATCACAAAGAATACCTGATGCTCCTCTCCATTTTAACCAACCAGCAATAATTCTATGCGTAACATCTCCATCAATTCTTCGATTACTCTGAAAAATTGACCCTAGGTATTTAAACATTTTTTTGTTAGATGCAATGAGTACCAAAACCAAAGTTTTCATGAATACCTTGATATCCTAATGCTTCTTTATCAACATATTTATTTAAGTGTCCTTCTAAACAAATCATCTCTGTTTGTGAAATTCTTTAAATCACCTTATCTAACTCTTCCCAAAAAGCCATCTTTATACTATTTTCTAGTCCTACTTGGGGTGCGTAAGCATAAACTATATTCAAAACCTCTGTTCCTAACGCTAATTTCAGTGTCATGATTTGGTCACCTTATCGTTGTATGTCTACTATACTATCTTTTAAATCTTTATTTATGATAATACCAAGCCTTTAGCTTACGTGAGTATCATAATTTAAAACCTGTATCCTCAATTATAAACATAGAATATGAATCTTTCTCCGAATCATAGTATCTACCACCTCCATTAGCTTACCAGATAATGTTTCAATATTTCATGAACCAATATGAATCTTATTATCTAGGACTAGCTTCTTTATTCCCCTCATCCGTCCATATTAAAAATGTAGAGACCATCTCTGTAATTTATTCACTACATTCGGGCGGCAATGTAGTGGAACTAACTTCTTTACCCACACCCGTTCATGTGGGAACCCTCTCTACAATTGATTCACTACATCCGGGCGAAAATGCAGTGACCCTTGCTTGCTTTTTACTGCATTCGGGCTCGGGCTCTGCAACGCGTAGTTAAGAGGGGACGCCTCAACGCAATGCTCATAATTTGTGTAATCCATAGTATAAAAATCCAACCAGAAGCTTAACTCAACCCTCCTCCTTTATCCGGGCTTGGGAAAGGCATTGCAAGAGTGATCCCTTACATGAACGGAGTTTGTTTTTGTTTTTTTACGTTTGAAGAAATATGCTTTCAGTATGCTCTTGTAATATTTATCTTGTCTCCAGAGTATTTCTCATTTAGTTTCTTTTCTCACACTAGGTATGACGAGAATAAGTCGATCTGCTTAAGAGGTTGGTGTAAGTGTTGTTGATCCGCTTGGATCGGATTCCTCAACAATTAAGTTAGATGTATGTAATAATAGATGACACGACCAAACACATATATTGGATCCCATGGTAGCTGCGGCAGTAAGTTTTGATTTGTATAGTAAAAATTAGGTGGCAGGAACTGATTGTACATGGGGACAATTGTTGGACAAATTTAGAAATGGAAAAATATAGATAACCCTTTTGTCATATACATGGGTGGGCAATCTTCTGTTATAATGGGAGTGAATGTGATAAGGAAAGGAAAAGAACGTAAATAGTGGGAAGAAATAGCAGACAGTGGATGAGAATATCAATTCCGATCCATTTTCAACATGCAAATGGGATGAAATCCGACATGACTGATGGGCATGCACGTTCCAATCCCAAAATACTTTATATTTTATTCGCATCGCATCTGCTTTCTTGTAATTAGAATATGCGTTTCCTGTTTGAGAAGGATATTTGAAAAATCTGAACTGACTCAGGACATTGGTCAAATGATTTTTTGTCTTGGTGGAGGGTTTAGAAACTTGAAATAACAGAGAATAGGTTATCACTTGAGAACCATGCTTTTTCTGTGTTGATTGCATCCTCATTCTTCCTCTTTTTTTTTTTAATGTTAAGATGTTGTGCTTTGTTTTAATATTTCCTCAAACGGAGGCTAGCTTGCCGTCTTCGTTTTTAGTGTTAAGATGTTGTAGTTTGTTTCAAAATTTCCTGAAATGGAGGCTTGCTTGTTATAGTTTATTATCAACTGGCAGTTAACTTGCGAAATTCTTCTGAACAGGAGCGCACAATGTTGCTAAGTTGATAGGCTGTAGTATTTTGGATCTGATTTCTGTCTTGTCAACACGTAAAATGCGAGTCGGAACCGAAAATATAATTCAAAAACTGACATTGCCCCAGGTAAAAATATTAAGCGACCTACTTGTTTTCCTTTCCCAGTTTTCTTCTAATTTGGTCATCAACACTTCTTTTTTCCTTACTAGGCCATTGACACAAGGGATGCATTGGCAAAGTCAATCTATGCCAGTTTATTTGAGTGGCTGGTAGAACAAATCAACCTCTCCCTAGAGGTGGGGAAACGGCGCACTGGCAGATCCATCAACATTCTTGACATCTATGGTTTTGAATCTTTCCATGTATGCATGAAAATACAGATATAAATTTTTTTTAGCTGATGCAGATTTGGAAATCATTACTAACAAATGAGTCCTTTATTCTTTAGAAAAATAGTTTCGAGCAGTTCTGCATAAATTATGCAAATGAGAGGTTGCAGCAGCATTTCAATCGGCATTTATTCAAATTGGAACAGGAGGTAATCGTTTAGGACCCTGCTTAGGTGGTTACTTGCCGTTCAGTTTTTTAATTCCATTCTTGTGCTTCAACTGTAACTTTAGATTGTGCATTTAGTTTTGATCCACATTACTTATTTAGAATCTTAGATGACCCAATTTAAGCAAATATTCTAAATTTCTTATCATTATTTTAGTTTCTATGTACTGAATGTAATTTTTTACATGTTTGAATTAAGGTTGTTAGGCACCATAGTTAGATGTGTAGCATCTATTTTGTCCCTAAAGCACAACTTTTTCTTTAAGAATTATGGGGAAAGAGGAAAATTCAGGATAAATAGTAAAATCACCTTTGCTTCTAATCTGCTTTGGAACTGCTTTGTCTGTTCTTATGACTCCTAGTTTTCTGTTATGTTGAAGGAATATATTCAAGATGGAATTGATTGGTCAAAGGTTTACTTTGAGGACAATCAAGATTGCTTAGATCTCTTTGAGAAGGTAATCTAAAACTATAAATTGTTTGGTCTGTAAATTTGAAGCTTGATGCCTCTGTTTGTGCTCGATCATTTGAATGCCATACGTCTGTGGATGAGAGGGGATTGGGGTGCAATTTAGTTGAAAACTGGTCATGGAGATCATTTACTCAAAGATGTTGCATACGCTGCCTCTTTTATATTTTCTTCTTAATCTGATCCTCGTAAAATGTAGTTGTTGTCCCTTGGTTGATGCTTGCTTGCTACTTGAAGTCCGATAGCTGTTTGTTGTTCTGTTGTAGTTTGTGGAGAGTTGATAATGGGAGTTAATATATTTTTTTCTTGGACGAGCATTGAGATCTTTATGTCATTAATGAATTATGTTCAATTTCTAGTTTCATGTTTTTGAGTGTGTTTGTTAAATGTTCCTAATGCGGTGAAGGTTTGCTGAATTACATGCTGTGCCTATACAACTAACTAGCAACCCAAGAGTGACTCCCTTGCGAGGCAGGGACGGAGCCAAGGTGGAAAGCAGGGGCTGGATCCTATTTAAGACTTCAGAATCTACATTAAGGGGTAGTACAGCCCCCCCCCCCTGCCCAAGAAATTCACAACAAATTAACTTCTGCTGCATAAGCTGTACATTCAACTTGCTGCATATTCTTTCGAGCATTTTCTTAAGGTTTAGTCTGATTGCATGAATCTTTCATTGATTTGTATAAATTTTCTGTGGAATCTGTTTGCTTCATGGTGAAACGTGTGGTGTCATAGAAACATCAACTCCATTCAATTTAAGGGAAAGGCCTTTACTGTCGTATCCCCTTTATTTATCTGGGACCTACATTAGGCAAACACGATCTCTAATGGCTGTCCTCATGCTGAATCTTGAAGTTGTTTTCTCATATGGCTGAGGAAGGTCCCATAGTGGGCATTACTGAAGTCTTGTTTGGCGTTGCATTGTGCTTTTAAATTTACTGAAAGGAAAGAGTTGGCTCCAACTGCTGATGTTCTATTTTTAATATATACAGAGGCCATTAGGATTGTTATCTCTATTAGATGAAGAGTCCACTTTTCCAAAAAGTACAGATTTAACCTTCGCCAACAAGTTAAAGCAACATCTGAGTTCTAATTCTTTCTTCAGAGGAGAAAGAGGCGAGGCTTTCTATGTCAGACATTATGCGGGAGAGGTTTTATAAAATTCTTTTCTTAAAAACCTAACTTAATTGCACTGAATTTTACGTTATCTCACAATAATTTTTTTCCCTTTAGGTTTTGTATGACACATGCGGGTTTCTTGAGAAAAACAGAGACTTGGTTCACATTGATTTAATTCAGCTTCTCTCTTCGTGTGCTGAAAAACTTCCTCCAGTATTTGCGGCAAATATGCTCTGTCAATCTGAAAGGACTGTGGGTTCTCAGCATAGGCCTGCTGGAGCAGACTCACAGAGGCAAAGTGTTGCAACAAAATTTAAGGTATTTTGCTGTATTCTTGTTTGACCCTTGATTAGACTAAAACTTGAAGACATTGAGTTGATTGCCAAAAGATTGTTGGATAGTGAGAAATGTGAAAGTCATTAAACTTTTAGTATCAGTTTGACTCAAGTATGGATACAAAGGACACGCAATTGTCTGCAAAAGAACTATTACTCGTCTTACAAAAAAAAGAGGTCAAGTCTTCGACATAATCATAACAAACACTATGATAAACTTCTACACGCTCTTTTTGCATGCAAGGGTTTATAAACAAGGCTTTCTAAATGAAGGCTAAGATCTCATACTTCAATTTGGCATACTACCTTCCCATATAGAGGTTTTCTTATGACCATTTTATTCATTTAACATGTTTACTCAAATGACTTTTCACATCTCCAAGAGTCACCATATGTATCTCTTTGTAGGACACTAACATAGTTTCGACACCTACAATGCTTGATGAAATATAAATTATTATTTTGAAAATACATCTTTTAGCTATTATGATAAACCATTATACAAATAAGCCGACTACAAAATAAGCATTTATCAACCTTTGGAAGTAAATCAAGTCAAAATATAACAAAATAAGCTAACATGTTTACTCAAATAACTTTTCACATCAAGAGCCACCATATGTATCCCTTTATAGGACACTAACATAGCTTCGACAACTACAATAGTTGATGAGATATACATTATTATTTTGAAAATACATCTTTTAGCTATTATGATAAACCATTATACAAATAAACAAACAACAAAATAAGCATTTATTAACATGTGTAAGTAAATCAAGTCAAAATATAACAAAGTAAGCATTGATAAACCATCTTGTACGTTATTCTTGATATAGCGGACCGCTATAGCAGTCATAGTGCCGCTATTAGCGGCCAAGAAGGTCGCCTGCTAATCTTTCAGCGATATAGCGGTTCTCTGGCCACTAATACGCTATAACGGACTCTTAGGCTTTGAATAGTGTACGGTAATTGAGCCGTATCTGTTTATAGTTAGTCTTTAGTGTTTGAAATTTTGAGAAGACATTAATTGACATATTTTAGAATTCTAGATTACATCCGATGTAATGGAATATTGACTTCCATTTTACGGAAGGTCTCAAGAAGCTTTCTATCCTTCTCGGCCTCATCTATCTTTCTAGGCTTGCATGGGCTCTCTGTGGAAAGGAAGGGCCTACTACAAGCAGCTTTTACTACTCGTCAACAACCATTGATTTCTTCTTACCCTCATATTTTTGGGTTGGTTCATGAAACTAATTTTTATTTGGTTATTGCTTGCTTGTAGGTTGAGGTTCGGTTGGTGCTTGTACATATTTTCCAAACCTCAAGCGTGTAATGGTACTCACATTCCCCTTTGGATTATGAATTGTTTACAAAGGTAGTTAGCTAGAACCTTTGGCTGCGGTGACTCAAGAAAAACCAATTGTCATCATGGGTTTCTAAATATGGAGGCCTCGTCTCTTCTATTGGTGGTCATAAATGAAGGCATCATTATATGGAGGCCTACGTCCTCTGCTTTGGAGGCCAGAATCTTATTGGTGGTCATCTTCTTCACCAAATCCACTAGTAAATGAAGGCTTTGTGGTTAATAGACTTGGTTGTTGCATAGTGTCGCTAGAATTGTCGCTTTCCTTAGTCCAAATGAAGTCATTTGAAATTATGGTTGCCTAGGTGGTTGCTAGAATGGTCGCTAGAATGGTTCTGTCTTGTTGTGGTTATTCTCATGTTGTGAGGTTGCATTACCATATGTCGGATTTGGATTATCTCTCAATCGAGGGTTATCATGTGTTGGAGTATGTATCATATCCTGGCTATTATTGTCTTAAGTTGGTATTGTGGTTTACTAGAAAGACACTCTTCTTTAGCTGCGGCTATAGAGTGATTTTGAAACATAGAACCATCATCCTAAAGTGTAGGGCATGCATCGTGGGATGAGATGAAGAAGAACAATCAGCACACACCTGTCATCTTACAAGACCACCGCATAGGTAATTGTTGTCTCCTTGCCATTAACTCGCCAAGGCCTCACCAAGGCTCCAGTCAATCTCATCATCGTTGTCGGTCGTCATCGTCATCATCATCATCATCATCGTCATCATCGTCATCATCATCATCATCATCATCATCGTCATCATGGGTTCCATGATTGTGTTGTTCACTAAATTGTGTTGTTCACTAAATTGTGTGAGTAGTTCATCAAATAGGAGTTTTATACTCCATATTCTCTTTTCTAAGATAAATTTGGGTGTTTCTGGGATAGGTACTTCAGGTTGGACACCTGGTTCTGGTAGTAGCATTGATCTGGTAACTCCTAATTTTATCACTTGGATAGGTGACAATATCTCGGTTTGGGTAATTTCGGCCAAGGCTGAATAGAATCTAATGTAGATCAAACTGGCTTTGGTTATTTTCAAGTAGGTTCTCGCTGCTTGGTAAACTTCAGGTATTTCCTGTAGTTCTTGGGCATCTGTGGTATACAAAGTATGTATTAAACCATAGCTGTAACAGGTCTTTACTAGATGTGGATTGGATTTAGGTAAGGCTATAATTTTATTGTAACCTTGTAAAGGATAGGTTGTATATCCTTCTGAATCTGGCATGTTAGATTGTCTAGGATTTTGGTTCAAGTAGGTCATGATCTGGTGTAGACTGGTCATATATTTCTGGACTACATGACTCTGAGCTACTTGCTGGGTCTGTATGGCTTCATGGTAGGTCTTTAGCTGAGGTGGTACAAACTGGATTTGTTTAAATGGTGCCTTAGTTGGAACAAAAATTCTCAACTAAGTTTATATTTTTAAATGGACCTTTTGGTTTCTGGCTTGAGGTGCTAGGTAGTTTGTCTGGTGAACTAGCTGATTTAGGTAGGCTTTCAAGGACAACAGTTTCTTGTCCATTATGGCTAGTTTGCTCAATGGTTTTTTGAGTTGTTAAATCATTTCATAGTTCAGCTTTCGCTGGTAGATTGGCTTGAGCCGTGGGATTTATTCCCGGCATAACGCCTAATAAAGACTTTATATATACTAATTGAGTTTCTAAAACTGATACTCTAGTTTTTAGTGTGTGTATTTGTGCCTGTAGATCTTCAGTAGGTGTGATTAGAATCTATTCTAGTTCCTGCAAATCAAACATCTGTTAGGTGAAGACTAGTGTCTTGCCTAATGGCTATATTCTTATAAATAAGACTCATAGGTCTTGCTTAATAGCTATAGTAATGACCTTATAATTGCTTCGGATTTCTGGAAAGATAATCTGCAAAGCTGTTTTCATTAGTTTTAAGGAATTCAATAGTATAATCAAAGGCATTAATTTCATTAACTAATCTTCTAATTGGCTTTTGAGTAATGCTATCAACTAATTTATGCTTTAACCAATAAACAACTTGTGTATTATCAGTTCTAAGTATGAAATTGTAAACACAACATATATTTCAAAATGTGAAATGGCATTATAACATGCTTGTAACTCTTTCCTATTAATTTCCCATTTAACTTGAGTTTCATTAAATGCTCCTGAGTAGTATATACATAATTGCTCTATTTTTGAATCATCATATCTAAATTTTAATACTGATCCATAGCTGTGATCACTTGCATCACTTTCTATTATCCACTTAAATGGCTTATTTTCATCTAGAAATTCTAGTTTTGGTAAATTCTTACATGCTTCTTTTATTTCTGTAATGTATTGCTTATCTTCATTACTCCAAAGGTATTCTATATTTTTCCTAAGTTTTTTATGTAATGGCAAGCATAATGTTGCTATTTTGGGTACATATTCTCTAATTTGGTTAACTAATCCTAAAAAAGATTGTAATTTCTTTTTTGTATCTATATTCTCATCATGTTGAGCTGTTTTTTCTACTATATGTGTTTGCATTTTAATTCCTCCTTTATCTATTTCAATTCCTAAGAATTCTATTTGATGTTTACATAATTCTGCTTTTTTCTTACTTAAGCTAACTCCTTCTCTTTCTACATAATGTATAAAGGCTTCTAATAACTGTAAGTGTTCTTCATAAGTATGTGAGTATAACAGTATGTCATCTATATAAATAACACAGATCTTAAGTCCTTTAAATTGTTGTTCCATAAAATTTTGATATCTTCTAGGTGCATTCTTATATCGTAATGGTAATACATTCCATTCATAAAATCCATTAGGTACTGTAAATGCTGTAAGATGTTTACTTTCTTCATCTAGTTTTAAATGGTAAAAACCACTTTTACAGTCAAACTTGCTAAAGTAACTATATCCTGATATTTGTTTAAGTTTCAATATCTTGTTTGGTATTGGATAATTATAACTCTTAGTTTTAGCATTTAGGTTTCTATAGTCTATAACCATTCTTGTTTTACCTCTTTTTTGCTCTGAATGTTTATTAACTATAAATGCTGGGCTACTATGCTTTGAATTAGACTTTTGTATATAATTATTCTCTACTAATTCTTTTATGTGCATGTCAAACTCTGGTAAGTCTGTTGGTGTATATTTTAATGGTGGTTGATGAACAATCCTATCTTCATTTATTAGTTCTATCTGTATAGTTGTCTTATGTTTATCCCAATATGCTAGTGGGTTTTCTGAATACGTTGTCTCAAGTCTTCGTTCTATCATTGTCTTATGATCTATATGATAAATGTGTAAGTCTATGATATTTATCTTCTTATTTTGCATCTTTTGAGTTACTTTATCATCTCCTTTTATCCATGGTAATTCTAATTTTTCTGAGTTATTAGTAATTAAGGCTGATATCTTATGCTTACATGGAGTTGTTAAGAATAAGTATTTCTCTATTATTACTATTGGTAAATAGTTATTTAGGAATGGTTGTCCTAGTATTATGTCTTTTCCTTCCATTTCAAATGCATAAATATCTTTTATCCTTAGTATTTTATCCCATCTTTGGATATCTATATCTCTTGCTTTATGGCTAATTGTATTCCCTTCACCGTTAAATCCTTTTACTATAAGTTTTGTCCTAAGTTTTTTCCATTTTTCCTCTGGTAAACAGTTCTTTTTACATATATTTATCTGTGCTCCAGTATCTATATAAGGTGTGTAATATCTATTCTGGTAACCTGGTACTTTTATCTTTGCTAAGATATATATAAATTTCTTTACATCCATTGTCTTATCTATTTATCCTTGGTATGGCTAATGTCTTATCTTGGAATCTTATTTCTAAAAAGTGTTTTTCTAACTTGTATGTTGTCATCATATCTAACCATTTAGTTCCTAATATGATATCTACTTTGTGATCTATACGCTCTTGTTGTATCTGAAATTCTATACTTAATACATGGTTTTCAATTATTACATCCTTTATTACTGTTCCTCTACTTGTATATACTTTACCTTGTAAATCCTTATAACAGTGGTTACTTGGGATTATTAGTTCATTCTTAACGATCTCTGGTGTTACATAATTTTCTCCTGATCCCGTGTCTATCAAGATTGGATATAACTGATCATCTATAATTCCTTGTATAAAGAATTGTTTTTCGCTACTTGGTGTTTCTATAAATTGTACTGGTATTATGTCTTTCACATTACTTGTACTAGCTTCTGAATCTAAGTTTTAAAATCTTTCTGTTATAATACTTAGTTCTTTGTTATCTGACTCTGAATATTTATATTCTTCAGGTTCCTTAAATGGGTTTTCAATCTGAATTGTATCTATCTTTTTAGTTGCTGATATATGATGTTTATTTGTTATTATATAACAACTTTTACCTTTTATTGTCATAATTTTACTTGTTTTAATTCTATTCCTGATAATTTCCAATAAAGTACTAGTGCTTTATCTATGTTTTCATCTGTTAATGATACTGTATAGTTAGGTGCTATAATAAATTTCAGTCTCTGATATATTAAGTTTCCTTTCATTTTAGCTATAATGGCTTTTTCTATAGGTTTAACTATTCTATCATCTGCTAAATATAGTTCTATAGGTATATCAATACCTTCTTTAAAACATGCTTTAATCATAATTTCTATTGCTCCACAGTATATATATTTAATTTGTTCCTTACTCTTGATTTGACTAAGTTCCTGTTTAATAACTTGTTTGTTTACTAATGGAACTCTGGTTTTTCCTATTGCTTCTTTAATATCTATACAATGTTCTCTTTTATTTATTACATAGTATTCTTCAATTCTTTTACTTAGTAAGTTTTTGAATGTAGGTATGTTAAATATTTTATCTTTGTTGATATTCAATTCTTGTTTATCTATCTGTTGGAATAGTTTCTTATCAAAGATTATCTTCTGGGTATTTCCTAATTCATTATCTTCTTCCTGATACATTGTATCTTCTAACTTTACTATGGCTTCCTCAGTCATTGTCTGAATCTGTTTCTGTTAGATCTGTTTCACTATCTTCTGATACATTCGTTTCTGTTTCACTAGTTTCATTCATAGATTGTTCTGAGTCTGATACTTCATAGTATATTATGTCATCATCTTCAAATTTTACTTGTTCTAACATAGCTATTTCTAAGCTTATATACTTCTCTGTTTCTAGTAACTGTACTTGTTTAGTCTTAGGTAATCTACAATCCTTAGCTACAACAACAACAACAACAACTAAGCCTTTTCCCATACTAGACGGGGTCGGCTACATGGATTCTTTGTTTCCACAGATCCCTATCGTGTGCCATGTTAGCAGTTAACTCCCAATAAGCTAGATCATTCTTTGTTGTTTCTTTCCAACACTTTTGTGGTCGTCCTCTACCTCTTTTAATACTTTCCAAATTTAGTTTTTCTACCCTTCTTACAGGTTCTTCTTCTGATCTTCGTTCTATATGTCCAAACCATCTTAAACGATGTATTTTATCCTCTATTGGTACTCCTAATTTGTTTCTAATAACCTCATTATGTATACAGTCTTTTCTTGTATGACCACTCATCCATCTCAACATCTTCATTTCTGTCACAGACATCTTTTGTACATGTTGATGATATGTCCTAATTTTCCACAGTTGTAACATTTACATTCTTTAGGGTTCTTAGTATAATTTCCTATATAGTTTTTCCTTTTAACAAAGTATTTTCTCTTTTGATTTCTATACTTAAATCTTTGTTTTCTATATCGCCTATATTTCTTTCTAGGTTTTATTCTTTTATTTCCTCGTTTTCTTATCTTAGATTTCCTAGGATATTTCTTACTACATCCTAACTTGGGTGCTTCATAACTTGTACAACATTTAAATTGAACCCTTACTATATGTTTTAATTTTCTTTCATTCTTTATCTGATTACACTTATCTGTATACCATTGTCTCATAAATTCAATTCTAGCTCCTAGTGTATCTGTCTTACCTCTTTCCTTAAAATCTTTTAATATTTGTTCATTTAGTGGTTTAGGTTGTTCCTGATAAAACATCTCATGGCATTGTTTACGTTCTTCTGGTTTTAGCCTTTTAGGCATGCTTCATAATAGTATTCACAAATTATGAACATATATATTCATCTAAGTAACACATATCACATATTACTATTTCCATAAGTCCTCTTCTAGCTTGGTCTTTTTGTATTTCTGTATAGTTTAAGTCTGCATTTGTATTTAAGAATTCTCCTTTAATTAGATATTCATATTTTCCTAATATGTCTTTTACATGAGTAGTTGTATTTCCTGCTGCATCTGTTATTTTTCTTATGTTCAGTGTACTGTTCTGGTTGATGTACTATTTCAGGTAAGGTTGGTACTATTTCTGTCTCAGTTCTAGTGTTTTTCGGTATATATTGAGTTTGGTTACTGTTCTATATGAGAAGCTATCAATATCTCGTTTCTTTATATCGTTAAGTATCATATTGTTAGGTTCATTTTTATAAGTCGTATGACTAGGCTGGGTAGATACAGGGTTTATTGGTGTATCTGTAGTTTGCATTAATAATTTTAAAGTTTTAACTAAATCTATCAATATGTCTTCTTTTCCCCCTAATTTTGCAGATGGAACTATAGTGGAATCTGAACTATTTTCTTCTAAGTTTCTAATTCTTTGGTTTGAGTATTTTAATTCTGTCATAACTTCATCAAATTTGTTTTCTAATTTGATTAATCTATTGTTTATTTCTTTACTTGTTGTCTTATCTGTTGGAATTACGGAGAAACGCAGCGAATAATAAACAATATAATATATTGATAAAAGAAGAAGAATAACAATGGAGATAGGAGGAGGGGGCGGACCTCCAATGGAGGCCGCCCCCCCTCTTTCTCTCTCTTTCTTAATCCCAGCAACCTTAAACCCTAATACAGCCTATCAACTCTTATTATAAGGAGCTGTAAAACATAAAATGACTAAAATACCCCTAGTACAAAAAATTATCAAAATACCCTTACGACTTCGGACAATTACAATAATACTCTAAACATCAATTTTACTGTCCTAAGACATTATATGTACTAAAACTGACTCTAAACTCATATTACACCTCCCCTCAAGTTGGGAGTGAGATACTTCGAACTCCAAACTTGCCAAAAATCTTCATCTCAAGCAGCATCTCTGGCTGCAACATCAACTCAGCCCTCCTTACTGATCATCTCAAGCAGCATCTATGACTGCAACATCAACTCAGCCTTGCTGGCTGATCATCATCATGACTTTCTTCAACACACGTGCACTAGTAATTTCTTCGAGGCTTCTGTAAAGACAACTTGAACAATCAAAACACATGGGTAACACACGACCCTTCTATGGGTGTCGATTGCTCACTCTCTCTTTCTTCTTCTTCATAAAGTGATTTGGCAGCTACACTTAGAAAGATCATGTTTCTGTGAAAATTAATCAATGATCGAAGGTTGATGTTGCGCGAATCAAGATCACCAAGTCGCCAAGAGTCAAATGGCATTCAATCCCGAATGCCAATCTTCAAGAATAACAAACAAGAGCGAAAACGTATACAAATCAAGCCAAAAAGCAGTACAAGACTGCATACTTTATTAATGAATTGAAGTAGTATTGAAGCAGTACAAGCCAAAGGGCCAACACATACACTAGTGCTGGCCGGCCAGCACTAGCCATTGGGAGCTCCAACAGCTACTAGCCGTTGGAGCTTCCAACGGAATGGCTAGGGTCATGCTAGCCCTGGCCCTCCTGGCCCGTGCCCCTATTACATTAACACCCCCCCTCAAACTTATAGGGTATACACTGAAAGTTTGTCTAATAAAAACTGAAATCGAGAAGCTGAAAGAGATTTGGTGAAGAAGTCTGCGAGTTGCATCTCAGATGTGACATAACAAAGTGAGATCTTCTTATTGAGGCATTCTTCACGAACAAAGTGATAGTCCATCTCGATATGTTTGGTCCGCTCATGAAAAGTGTTGTTGGAGGTAATGTACATGGCACTTTTGTTGTCACAGTACAGGATGGCAGGGTGTTGTACATTGACTCCCATGTCTGCTAGAAGAGTTGTGATCCAAGAAATCTCCATCGCAGCAGTAGTCATGGCTCGATATTCGGCTTCTGTGGAGGAGAGGGACACCTTCTGTTGCTTTTTGCACTTACAGGAAACAAGAGATTCACTTAAAAACACCCAAAAACCAGTCGTAAAGTGCCTATTGTTGACATCTCCACCCCAATTAGCATCCGTATATACAGATAAATCAAAAGATAAAGAAGAAGTTAGGAGAACCCCCTTGTGGGCAGTATTTCTAATATATCTAATAATGCGCAAGACAAAACTCATATGAACAGAAGTGGGTGCCTGTTGAAATTGACTGGCTGTGTGTACTACATGAGAAATATCTGGTCTAGTAATGGTGAGATAAGTAAGTGCACCTATAAGTTGTCGATAAGGGGTGGGGTCATCTAATTTCTCACCATCAGTGGAGCGTAGTTTGGTGCCTAGAACTTTCGGTGTGTCAACAACCTTAGTATCTGTAAGACCAGATCTGTCAATAATATCATTAGCAAACTTTGTTTGAGACATAAAGTATCTATTCTTATTTTTGGTTATCTCAATACCCAAAAAGTAATTCAACAAACCCAAGTCTTTCGTATCAAATTCATGATGAAGGTTAAGTTTAACTTTAGCAATTCCCGCTTCATCACTTCCTGTAATGATCATATCATCTACATACAAAAGCAAGATCACAATACCAGTTGTTGTTCTTCGTGCAAACAATGCAGTATCAGTATAGCAAGTCACAAAATTATGCAAATGCATGAATTTTTTAAATCGGTCAAACCAAGCATTAGGAGCTTGTTTCACAACATACAAAGCCTTTCGTAATTTAAGAGCATGATCAGGATGGAGAGTGATCCCAGGAAGACTCATGTAGACTTCTTCATTCAAGTAACCGTTCAAGAAAGCATTCTTGACATAAAGTTGATATATATTCCATTGCTTAATTGTACTAATGGTTATGAGAATTCTAATTGCGGTCATTCTAGCTATTGAGGCAAAGGTTTCATCATAGTCAATTCCATATTCTTGGGCATAACCTTTAGCAACTAGTCTAGCATTGTATCTCTTAATGTGACCATTGCTGTGAGTTTTGATTTTATATACCCATCGACATCCAATGACTTTCTTATCTTTTGGCATGGGTGCAACTATCCATGTCTGAGTCTTGTCTAGGGCGTTGAGTTCATCTTTCATAGCATCTTCCTATTCTGGAATACCTTTAGCTTGATGATAGAACCTAGGCACTTTAACTTGACGAAGGGTGGCAATCAAATTTCTTCGGTATGGTTCAAAAGATTCATAAGACACAAATTGCTGTGGAGGTATTGAAACCCTGGGTTCTAATCTTGTAATATCAGGTTCCATGTGGACTCTATTGGTTTCTCTAGGTCGTCTTGTATAATGTGAGGGGAAGGGTTCGATAATTGACCGAGTATCAATAGTGGTGTGTGAAATGTCGTTGTTTTCAACATGATCTTGAATGTGTTGATGATCTACTGGGTCACAATCATTATCTTCTTCTAGATCAACAACATCTTGAGGAATGAAAGGTTTCGAATTTTCTAAGGATTTGGACTCATAATAAATATCATTCTCAAAAAATTTTACATCCTTGGACACGTACAATTTGTCTTCTATGGCATCAAAACACCTATACCCCTTCTTCTCAATGCCATAACCAAGGAAGACACATTCAATAGCTCTAGGTGACAATTTGTCATTCTTGTCCATATATACGAAACATCTACATCCAAAAACCCTAAGTCTTTGATAATATAGAGAGATGTTGTACAATTTTTCGAAAGGTGAAGTATTCTTAAGGTTAGATGAAGGCATTCTATTTATAAGGTATATTGCAGTAAGAGTAGCTTCGGCTCATAAGAATTTAGGAACCTTATTAGCAATTAGCATAGTTCTATAAGTTTCAATAATATGCCTATGTTTTCTTTCCGCTAAACCATTTTGTTGAGGTGTTTTAGTGCATTATTTTTGATGAATAATACCATTAGTTTCAATAAATTTGTGAAATTCATTAGACATGTACTCTCCTCTCGAATCGGATCTAAAGATTTTAATGGTTGTTCCAAATTAGTTTTTGATCATATTACAAAATACTACAAATTTTTCAAATACTTCAGATTTTTGTTTTAAGAGATATATCAATGTAAAACGAGTAAAGTCATCCACAAAAATCACATAGTATTGAACTCCTCCTTTACAAACAACGGGCGTGGGGCCCCAAACATCTGAATGTATTAAATCAAAAGCTTTCTTTGGTACATAGTTTCTTTCTCCAAAAGGAAGATGATGCATTCACAATTTTTGAGAGTCCAAGTGTCCAAGTCTTTTATGCCATTGCGTAGCATCTTGGGTTATGTTACAAAAACCGGAATTTGGCATAACAAGATAGTCCATTTTGTATAGTTCACTTTCTCTATGGCCTTGACCAATCACCTTCTTCGATAGGTGATCCTGCACCATACAATGTTTGGATGAGAAAGTGACTATACAATTGTTATCACATAGCAACCGAAAGTAGATTTAAATTAAGTTTAGGTATAAAACTTACATTTTGAATTTTAAAGTTTTGTTTTTCAAGGTTTCCTAATTTTTTGATTCGAAGTTTTGTTCCATCGGCCGTAAATACATGCTTTCCAATAGTTTCACAAGAATTAATAAAAAAATCTTCACTATGTGTCATATGAAAAGATGCATCGGAATCTCAAAACCAAGACATACCTTGCGAAGGAGATAGAGCATTCCTGAAGATGCTTGCTTTATCTGTAAAATTTTTTTCTATGTAAGCCTTGTTGTTGTTGGGCAATACACCTCCTTCTTCCACGGCTCCCACGTTTCCACCCCTTTTCCGAAGTAGAGGACAAGTGGTTTTAATGTATCCACTTTCTTTATAATAGTGGCACATAGTATCTTTGTTGGGCCACGGTCCCATAGGCTTTTTTGACATGCCTTCATTGTACTTTGCATGTGGAGGCTTGTAGGTCTTCAAATTTGCTCCGGGTCTTGATGTGACAAGCACGACTTCTTTGGCCACATGCATATTTTTTAATCTTGTTTCCTCCATAACAAGCTCGGCTAGAAAAATATCTCCTCTAGGTCTAGGTTTTCTATTTATAAGGTTTGATCTAATGTTTTCAAATTCGTCTCTTAAACCACGCATAAAGAAAAAATATTGATTTTTCAAAAATTCTTGAAATTCGTCTAATTTATGAAGTTTTCCAATTTTGTCAAAACTTCTTAATTGAGTCCATAGTTCCGAAAGTTCATTGTGATAGTCCCTAATGCTTAGATTCCCCTGTTTGAGCATAATCATTCTTTCCATGAGATCGATTTGAAAGACAAAATCGTCTTGAGAATGAAGCTTTTTCAAATATTCTCAAGTTTCAAACGTATTTTCAAAAGCACTAATCCTATTTTTAAGTTTTTCATCCACATTTTGACAAATAATCCATGTGATTTTTGCATTCATCTTTTCCCATAATTTCAAATCTATCTTGAATTTTTCATGTGCTTTGATGATTTCATCATCATCTAAGCCATCAATGTCCAAGATTGGTTCATTTATAGTTCCATCAATGTAATCCCAAAAATCTTTTGATAAAAAATATTTTTTCATTGTTCTAGCCCAACTTTCATAACTTTTCGTGTCTAGAATACATCTAAACGACTCATTTTTACCTTCTATTTTTGTGCAAAAATGAAGATTTTGGACTAACCTCAAGTTTGATGCAATTCTTCAACTTTCACACTTTTGGCACGCTTCCCAATGCACTCGTTTTCTTCAATCCGAGGCTCTGATAGCATGTGAATATTAATCAATGATCGAAGGTTGATGTTGCACGAATCAAGATCACCAAGTCGCCAAGAGTCAAATGGCATTCAATCTCGAATGCCAATCTTCAAGAATAACAAACAAGTGCGAAAGCGTATACAAATCAAGTCAAAAAGTAGTGCAAGACTGCATACTTTATTAATGAATTGAAGTAGTATTTATAGACAACATAAGGTGGTTGGAAGAAAGAGTAAAAACAAGGCCCAAAGGGCCAACACATACACTAGTGCTGGCCGGCCAGCACTAGCCGTTGGAGATTTCAACGGAATGGCTAGGGTCATGCTGGCCCTGGCCCTCCTTTCTGCTGGGACTGCATGGGCCCTACTGGCCCGTGCCCCTTTTACATTAACAGTTTCTTCTACTTTTGAGAAAGCTGATCTTTTGTGATAGGAGGTACTATTCCACCATACACACTTCACACGGCTTTTCCTGCGCCCTTTCACATGGTGGTTGCAGCCAGTGTGTTGGTTGGGTGCTCTCTCTCTACCACTCAAATAGCAGAATACAGACATCTGCTCATACTAGTCGGTCTGTGCCCTTTCATATGGTGATTGTGTTGGAATTCAGAGAAGTATTGCAGGAGATTAAACACACAAAATAGACCTAATATTAAGGAAGAAAATTGAGGGATCGAAGGAAGGAGCGGACCTCCAATGGAGGTCGCCCCCCCTCTTCTCCACTCTCTGTTATAATGCAACCTCTTACTCTCAAATACATCTACCAGCTCTTATATAGAGAGCTATAAAACGGAATTTGACCAAAATGACCAAAATACCCCTAGTATAGAAAATTATCAAAATGCCCTTATAGTTTCGGGTGAGTACAATAATACCTAGAAACATAAAACTCATACTAGATAAGCATATTCTTTAACACCCCCCTTAAGTTGGGAGTGAGATACTTCGAACTCCAATTTGCCAACAAAAATCTTCATATCTGCTTGCGTTCTTCGTCTGTCTTCATCACTCATCTTGATCTTCAACAACTTCTTTGGCTGGAAAATATATTAGCCTTCCTGGCTTATCATCACAAGCAGCATCTCTGGTTGCACTATCAACTCAGCCTTCTTGGCTGTAACAATAACAAATCAGCCATCCTGGCTGTCACATCAACAAAGCAGCCATCCTGACTGTTACAATAATAAAGCAGCCATCCTGGCTGTCACAACATCAAAGCAGCCATCCTGACTGTCACAACATCAAAGCAGTTATCTTGGCTGTCACAACAACACAAAGCAACCATCCTGGCTGTCACAACAATAAAGCAGCCATCCTGGCTGTCACAACATCAAAGCAACAATCATAGTTGTCACAACAACAAAGCAGCCATCCTATATCATCAAAGCAACCATCTTGGCTGTCACAACAACAAAGCAGCCATCTTGGCTGTCACAACATTAAAGCAGCCATCCTGGCTGTCACGATATCAAAGCAGTCATCCTGGCTGTCACATCATCAAAGCAGCTATCCTGGCTGTCACATAAATAAAGCAGCCATCCTGTCTGTCACAACAATAAAGCAACCATCCTGGCTATCACAATCAACAAAGCAATCCTCCTGACTGCTAACTTACACAAGAATTTTCCAGTTCTCTTAAACATTTCCTCAAACACTTGATATGCTGCACATAAATATCTCTCATTCCATCAAACAGTTAACATACTCTTTTTCACCCATTTCATCCAGTATCTGTACATGGGCACAATCTTAACCCTGAACAACAGTTCTTCTTGTTCACGTCCACTAAGATCAGATTTTTCGAGTGCATTACATGCACCTCTAGCTTCAGTTCTGAAACCCATTATAACATAACTGCATTGTAGCATAACTTGTTGTAGTTGTTCTCTACGCAGTTCATCATTTGCATATAGGTCCCAATTTATCCTCCCATATAACTTTCTAAATGTTGGCAGTGCAGCTGTTCGCATCCAGACAATTAGGTCCTCCTGTTCACTAGAGGTATGCTTTCGTTAAGTTGTGCACCCCTGATGAGGGTTCCTCTTTGAAATTTCTTGGGGTACACATCTTTCTCAAATTTATGGTCATGATCACTCTTCCAAGCTATGTTCTTCTTTTTTGTTCTAACCCCACTGCCTTGCTATTGACTGAAAATACATAAGTGTCATTGAACAAGTTCCAAGCTATCTGACCGCATGGAACAATAGTAAGAAATAGGCGCCTTTACTTTCAGGGTCACAATTAGCAGTACTAGATTCGTACTTCTTGCTCATTAATTGCTTGTCGTTCCTGCTCTTGACATACCTGCGGTGGTTCTGGTAGGAGTTATCCAGCTGGTAGTAGACATATATAGGTGCTTTCATTTTCTTTGGTACAGTCAGAGTCACGTTACAAGTCTTGTTAGTAGCATCACTTTGGATAAACTCAAGTTTTGTCCCTTTCCAGCTAGCGTAATTTAATGAGCACTTGCTGTAATATGCAGCTTTAATGTCATAATTCCCAATGCGTACACGGTAGGCTGCAGTCAATAGAGTCCTATTATCAATGACACATAATCTCTACCAACTACTTTTATCATTTCGACTTCCTTGGGAATACACAATACAACCTCCATACGTCATAACGCTAGCCACCATAAGCAATTAATGTAGTCACCGAATCCAAAATGGCAGTTCCATAATCCAAAAAAAAATTACGAAATGCAGCTGCCATACAGTAAATACAGTCCATTAAATGCAGCCATATCCATTAAATGCATCTGCCAGACTGCTTTATCTTGCTTAACCCATAATTTTAAATCACCTCAACTTTACCTTTTTCCAATAAGTCACTAGACAACCACGTTGAGGTCGGCCACCCTGAGATAAGATTCACCCTAAATAGATAACAAGTTCACCTCTTCTCTGTCTCACGCTTGCCATAATATAATGTTCTAATAAATATCCTTGACTGAAAATTTAAAAAAATGCAGGAATACAGACATTAGACTGGCACCTACTTTGGGGCGATATCCTTGAGAGTGGAGATTTGTTCCTCACCCATAGCAGTCATCACAGTTATGACAAGATCCTTTCCTTCTCCAAATCCATCTTTGATTTGGGCAAGCAGAGCCTCATCAGTTGGGAGACTAAGGTCATCTTTGGTGTTTCCATTTTCAATTAGAAGACTCACAAAACCATCTTCAGAGATGTCAATCAACTGATAATCGGTACGATTAACATGAGGAACATCACAGTTATGAGAAGAAGGGACTATATCTTTCTCACTTATTACTTCACCCGATCCTCTGTACTCAGGACCAACATGCTGCATCTGCTGGATCATTCCTAGAGCAAGTTTTCTGATAGAGACTATCCTTCCTGTTCAACTGTCCAAGCCATTCTTCATCTTCAGAATCCATATCATAGACCAAAGAGTCATTCACTAGAGCTCTCCCAAGCTCATCGTCCACATCAGTTATATACTCAAGAGGCCGTATGAAAGTGGTGGAGTAAATAGATTCATAATCAATGGCTTTCTGCACTCTAGGGATCGGAATAAGCCTGACAGGGCTTGGCATAGGCAAAGCATTGCATTGGTTGCAGATGAAACAAGAGTCCTTCCTTCTCCATTTGCTCATACACATAAAAAGCAGTAAATGTGAGCACCAAATTGTGATAATGGTCCCAAAAGATAAGTTGGCCAATAACCTTCTTCATGGCAGATCAATCATTGAAGAACCTGATAATGAACAATGTGACTCTTCAGTCGACCAAGAGAAATTCTTCAGCGAAATTGCAAGCACACATAAAAGTGGAAGTCTTTCAACAACGATTTCAGTATGGATTCTTCCCCAAAAACTTTTAACACTGCTCCATGCCGAATACTTCTTCTTTTCAAGAAACAAACCACTGATTTACTGACCTTATAGGCTTTGATACCATGTTGGAATTCAGAGAAGTATTGCAGGAGATTAAACACACAAAATAGACCTAATATTAAGGAAGAAAACTGAGGGATCGAAGGAAGGGGTGGACCTCCAATGGAGGCCGCCCCCCCTCTTCTCCACTCTCTGTTACAATGCAACCTCTTACTCTCAAATACATCTACCAGCTCTTATATAGAGAGCTATAAAACGGAATTTGACCAAAATGACCAAAATATTCCTAGTACAGAAAATTACTAAAATGCCCTTATAGTTTCGGGTGAGTACAATAATACCTAGAAACATAAAACTCATACTAGATAAGCATATTTTTAAACAGATTGTAACCGCTTTTTCAGCCCTCCTAGCGGTTTACTTCAACAACCCAAGGTCTTAACTTTCATGATTCTCAGTGATACTGTCACATTCTATATTAACAAATTCTTCTGCCTCTTCATGATTTAATTTTTCATGCATATGTAGTGAAGAAGACTAATTTTCTGTATTTGTCTTTATTTAATTCCATCTTCCATGCAATCTTCTTTGCTGCAATACTTAACCTTCTTGGTTTTTCAATTTTAGCAGCTTCATGGCTGCAATAACTCTTCAATTTTACCTTCATGGCTGTCTTTTTCAACAGCTTTCATAGCTGTAAAATTCTGTAACTATAATAGTACTGTAGTGTTCATATCTGTCATCTTTATACAATTGAACATTGGTACCCCTACACGGCTGCCTTCTCTTTCTTATTTTCTTCATATTGTTTTCTGAACATCTCTCTCACTCTTTCAACACTATTGTCTCTCAAAACCACACCCTTCACTGGGATTTTCTTGCTGCCTTCAATCCTGACTTGAACATGAACACTCCGACTGTGAATTCCAATGGAACTTATGTTCTCAAGTACAGGAAGTGCCTTAGGGTCATAGCCATCCGGATACTCATTGTAATATGTTTTTATAACAATACCAACTCGGCCTCTAATTAAACCAGGCAACCTCTCGGGCAGGACTCGCGCAACCTCCTTATATTACTTTGAGAATCCTCATTGTAGATAATTCATGCTGAATCGGCTAAAGGAGTCCATTAATGAAACAAGACTCATGGTGTTATACAGAGTCCGAACCTACTGTCCAAATCTGCCCCACAGTCATGCAAAGTCAGTTACTAGCCCATAGACCTTTTTGAAGTACAACGGCACTTCCTTTGCTACTTAATGTGGTAAAGGAATGCACTCAACCGGGTTGCGATAAGGCAGTGGCTGTTTCGAAGAATATTACATCTTTCTCTTGTTCTGGAAACATTCTAAGAAGGCACTTTATGAAATTGCGTAGTTCATCCCATATATCATCATCAAGATTCCTTCATGCTTTTCGTTCCTTAGACCAATGCTTTTCTTGTCCAAAAAGTTCCTTCATCGCTGGAAAAGTATTTGCTCTCAAAGTTGGATAATGAAGTTTTTGAAGTCATCCTTTCTTCTTTTTGATTTAGTTGACCTTTCTTTTGCTTTTTCGCTTGAAAATTTACTTTGCTTTTGTCACTCACCCTTTTTCCTTTTGCTTTTTGTCCACATCGCTGCTTTCTTCACCCTTGGAACTGTTGCCCTCATCTTCTGAGTGACGCAGAGGAAGAATCAGATGAATATCATTTCTTCTTCCATTTCAATCCGTGATTCAACTTCTCAAATGACTTCATCTTCAGAGCTCGTGAAGTCAGTTTTCTTGCTTCTCCTCCCACTTTTTCCTCAGTTTAGTTGACACACCTTTCCTGAATTGAGTATCAGTGAATCATTCTTGACATCTTTAATTTGATCACGACGAATAAACTTTACACCAGAAAGCATCCTTCCTTAAACGATTCCAGCAGCGTAACATGTACAAACAGATGCAATGGCATTGATTGTCATTCGACCAAGGGATGCTGCGAGTTCTCGTCACAAAGACTGGATTGAGATCCACTAACAAGCAGGAGTATGAGGTCGAGGCCGACGGCCTGCTACTGAAGGGCTTTCATAAATCATACATTAGATTTGGATTGTTGCTCCACTTCCATACGTGTGATTTTATTCACATGATATAACTAACCACATTCCTTTTTCTGCATTCACTTTCTGTGTGCAGATGAGGGGTAGCAGCTATCTTCTTTCATTCCTAAAAAACATGAGATTTTCCTTCTTTTTAGAATCATTCTTATCTTGATTTCTTTCTCTTATCATTTCCATCAAATCAGGAAAGTAATTTCCATAACTATCTTTCTGGTTTGCTTTCGATAAAATCAGGAAAAGTAATCTGTAACTTCTATTTCCAGCATTTGAAATTCAAAAAATAAAGTTACCTTTCTCAAACAATTCAAATATTCCTTTTCAATAGTCAAATCTACTACAACTACTACAACTACTACAACTAAGCCTTTTCCCATACTAGATGGGGTCAGCTACATGGATTCTTTGTTTTTTTTTTTTTTGTAGAATCCATGTTAAGTCCGACAAAGTTTTACGCTGGCTGTCGGAAGCCTAACACAACCCTCCTCCTTTTTCCGGGCTTGGGACCGGCCATGAAAGGGTGATTCCTTACATAGGCGGAGTTCTTTTCAATAGTCAAATATTGTGGCTGAACCATTTTTTCCAGATTTTTAAAGAATATTTGACTATTTGACTTTTCAATATTCAAATATTCTTTAAAAATCTGGAAAAAATGATTCAGCCATAATTGTTACCTTTGGGAGCTAACAACCTTTTTCGTCTTCTTCTACCTTGAGAGGAACTTTACCCTAGATTGCAAGACCAAACATCGGCCACAGATTGGGGAAGGCAACCCAGCTTAGCTACTCATAAAATTAATCAAATAAGCCTGAAAAACCAGGCTTCAAATGTTTGCTCACAGATCACAATATTTCTGATCTTCGGTCAAGAGATCTACTATGACTTGACCCACTTAGGAAGGGTAAGTCCTTCACCTAGCTGAGATAGGTTAATGGGTAGTCTCACATTACCAATTTTCTTCATGGGACAATGGGTAATGCACAGATGCATGCATTTGGACAGAATAATCATTCGTGAAAAATTAGGTAGGTGATCCCCAAGCTGGTATGTATTTTTCATTTTCAATAGAAACTGAACGTGGTGGGGTAAAGATTGGCACCAAACTCTCATTTCTCTTCTAGGGAAATGAATGCCTCTTGACTTCAAACTCTTGTAAGTCTCCTCGACGATTTTATCAGTTTCCGTTTTCCCTTGAAATAGCTCTTTCACCTAGACACTCATGGAGCTCATCCCCTCTGTCATTTTCTTCCAATCTCTGAGCTACTGATCTTCAATCTCTCACCAAAGGCACTAACTTTATCGATCAATCTGACAAAACTTTCATTTCTTACATTTTCTATTAGCCTTTTAAAAATTACTTTCTGCTTCTAACAACACCCCAACGTCTGTATCTGGAATCCTCTCCAAATCTTCCAGCAAGCTTTTCTTTGCAACCGATGCACTAATCTGTTGAAGGAGAAACCCTGGGTCTTCGTTCATGTCAAATGAAACAACGCCTTGATCTGACGTTTTCTCTCCATTATACTGGACTTCCTCTTTAGAGAGATAAGTTTTTCCATTAAAAGAAATCTCCAAACCTCAGCCTCTTTTCTATGACCAGCTTCTCACGTTCACTTCTCAATAAGATCTCTGATATTATGTTGATTGATGAGAAATAAATCAGAAAATCCAATCAATAAAATCAAGAATCAAAAGTAACTTGAAAGGGCTGGTCGACATTCTTCATCCAGTCGCCGCCATACACTTTTCCTTTATTCCTTAGTATTGGTTGTGCCGGGTATCTAAAACACAAAATAATCTGTTTCAATGTCTTCAATCAGATCCAACAATATTAACCAATACTTCTGTTGTATACGTCTTCCAAACAGATTAGGTGTTGAAGCCAATCTAATCTGCAGCGGGTCACGACTGTCTTGACTATAGACTGAGGTTCAGTCCCTCTTGTTTTTACTGAATCGACACAGAAGAGATTGAAGCTATGCTGAATGCAACAGACACAATGCACCATTCAACAATATGTCAATTTGTTTTTGATTGTATTACAAAAAATAGGTTTTGAGTGCTGAAAAATGACTCCACAAAACACCTTTGAAATCTGCTATTGAAAGGTCACTTATCGTATTAAACTAACCTTGGAATCTGCTTCAAAACTGAACCAAGTCTTACCTTTAAAACTGAATCATCACAATCGCACTTTGCTGCCTTCTCCACAATCAATTTTCCATGATTTAGGCTATGATATCATGTTGGAATTACGGAGAAACGCAGCGAATAATAAACAATATAATATATTGATAACAGAAGAAGAGTAATAATAGAAATCAGAGGAGGGGGCGGACCTCCAATGGAGGCCCCCCTCTTTCTCTCTCTTTCTTAATCCTAGTAACCTTAAACCCTAATACAACCTATCAGCTCTTATATAAGGAGGTGTAAAACATAAAATGACCAAAATACCCCTAGTACAGAAAATTACCAAAATGCCCTTACGACATCGGACAATTACAATAATACTCTAAACATCAATTTTACTGTCCTAAGACATTATATGTACTAAAAATGACTCTAAACTCATATTCTTCAACATTATCCTTAACTGGTCTAATTTTCTTATCCTTGTTTGATTTATCTGATGAGTTATGTGAGTAACTATTTTCTTCTATTTCTTTTAGTTTTAATCTTCTATTTTTCTTCTGTAATCTTACTAATTGTTCAACTGTTGTTTCTAATATACATTCTTCTTCATTTAAGATTAAATGATAACTGTTAGTACCTATTCTTGCAAAATTTCTACCTAAATTTGTTATATGTATCTCCATATCTTTTCCATAATAACCTTTCTTCTTTTTAATTTTAGTTGTATATTCTCCTGGATTCATATCTTATTCACTATATAATTCTTTTGTTAGTTTTCCTATCACTATTTTATCATTAAATACATTGGTTAAGTATTCTTGATGTACCTTATATAACGTTGCCTTTTCATTAAATATAAGATCTGGTCTCTTATTATCTGTTCTTAACACTTCTGTCTTTATGATTTTTGGTATGGTTTTATCTAATATTTCTAATATTATTTCATACATTATTTCTTGGTTTTTTAGGATTAATTCAATATCTTTCTTAGTATCACCTGTTGATTTATTCATTTTATAAATCTCAATTCTATATCATCTGTAAAATAAATACTTCTGAAACTGTATCTTGTTTAACTTTCTTATTTTTAGGGTTGATTATAATTTCTAAACTTGGTTTTGACATGTTTTCTATATGATTTTCCTTTCTGTTTATATTAGGTTATGTTAATTTAATTCTATCGTTAACTAGCTCTGATAATTTAATTATATCGTTAACTAGCTCTGATACCAATTTTAGAAATTATAACCGACCCTAAAAATAAGAAAGTTAAACATTCACCCAACTTGAGGGGGAGTGTTAGAGCATCTAAGAATAAATCGGGTTACTGCATCACTGCATCTTTGTATTTTGTTTATATCTAATATGTATTTGCGTCATTTATAAGTGTATATTTTCATTTTTGGATTATTAGTAAGGGCATTTTAGTCATTTAAGTTAGATTAGACCTATTAATAATCATTAGGGTTCTATTAAGAAAGAGTAAGAGAAGAGGAAAGAGACGCAATCGCCAGGATGCTGCGTAGGGACTTCTTCGAAGGGTTGCAGATGTGTGTTCTTCCCAATAATGTAAGTTTTTGATTTATATTAAATAAAGATTATCAAGTTTTATCAGGTTGCAAATAAGTGTTGCTAAGATGTCACCAAATTTATCTACAACCATGCTTTTGTATTATGTATGATGAGGAGATATAGAGATGGTGTATAACTCTTTCATATAACTGCAACTCGGTTTGCAACTAATTTCTTATATATAATGTGCATTATGAAACAAAAGTAAGCCTTGAATCAACTATTCTCCTCAGATGATTAGTAATAATTTATAGAGTTGCCTCAAAATAGAAGAAATAAAAAGTAAAATGAGATTTCAGAGACAGTCTTTAGTAGTATATTTTGGAATGCATATGTAAGACTATTGAGGATTGCATGTCCTTTAGTGAAAGTTTTGAGGTTGACTGATAGCTAGGAAAAACCATGTATGAGCTATCTTCAAAAGAAACCATTAAAAGTAATCTCAATGGAAGAAAGATAGATTATGTACCCGAAATATTATAGATAACAGATAGAACAAACAATTGCATTAACCTATTCATGCAACAATTTATTACCTAAACCCAACATTCAAGTACTCAACAAGTTTTAAAAGGGATAGATAGGTAAACTGAGGGATCATTGATTGTATATACAAAATAGTCCCTGATGAGAATATAGTAGATCTAAGTCACACAAACACTTCTAAGAGGTGGAGTGTTGACCTCGACATGGGTGCGACACCGACACCGTGTCGGTGCGGCAAAAAAAAAACAATTTTTTTTTGTAACTCACGGTTTTGTTGTCTATGGTGTATTTATCTTGGAGAACCCGATAAAAGAGGGAGTAATCCGTGAAGACGATGAAACCGATTCCTCTTAGTTGACTCGTGACCTTATCTCCCATGATGACCACATGAGTTACCTCACCATAGTTTCCAAAATGCTCGTTCAGCTTGTCTTCCATCATCTCCCATGAAACTCCGTCGATAAACGTAAAAAAATATCTCAACGTGGACCTTCTTCATTTCCTTTTGTGTGGATATTCCATGCTTCAAAATTTGGTATCGATTTTGAAGTTCGGGTCTTTTTTTGATAAATGGGTCCGGATAGTGAAGATTGATTTATGTATTATGATGAAATTAATAGTTGTTTACAGTTTATGTGTTTTACTTTAATATAAAGTTGTGTACTTGCTATTGTCGTATACTTATGTTAATTGATGTCTCACTTATTGTAGCTTGAATATTATATATATATACCCTAGCCGTGTCGCCGCACCTAAAATTTTTGAAATTTGCCGTATCCCGCACCTACCCCCGTGTTCGCACCCGCACCCATGTGACATAGGAGTAGATGCTATACATCGAGAGATGGGGATCTACGATAATACTCTTCACTTGATGGGCTTGCCTGTAGCAATTCGCAACCGCACTAATATGCGCCCAAGTAAATTGTTTATCTTCATATTTAAGTTTCTTAAATCTTATATTTATTGTGAATTAAGTTTTTGATGTTTGTTTTTTTCTATCAGATGTTTGGTGGAATAGGTTTGGAAGTGATTGCCCAAACCTTAGAGATTTTATAGTAAGAGTTCTGAGCCAAACTTTTAGTACAACGGGTTGTGAAATGAATTAGAGTATCTTTGAACACATCCATACAAAAAGCACAACAAGTTGGAACATAAACAAATCAATGACTTAGTTTTCATTTGTTGTAACATGCAGTTTTGACAGAGGTAATCTTTTTTATTAGTTACCACTTAAATATTCACTTAAATATTTTATTTATCTTCAATTGTTAATGTTATTTACTAATTACTTATCTTTCTTTGTTGTATACAATTAAAAAATGTAAATAAGAAAGAAAACCAATTTGATTCAATAAGTTTTGATAATTTTAATATATTAGAAGAGTGGAATATGAAAAATAATGAAGCCAATGCAATCCTAACCAAAGAAGACTTTACATTGATTAATTTGGAAGGAGCGCAACATCATAAGGGGATGAAAATTTTGATTTTAAAGGAGAAGGTGATGAGGATCTTCATCGAGAAGAAGATGAAGATTATTTAGTTGATGATCCTGATTATAATGTGTAAATGCATTTTTTTCAATTATGAAAGTTGTATTTTTTTCCTAAGGATTCTGCTTCAAAATATGTAATTTTTTAAATTATTGAATGGTGAATGATGAATATATATTATATTTTTGTATTATATGAATTCTTTGCAATTATCATATTTTTCTATTTTTTTGGATTTTACCAATTTTTTAGTATTAAATAATGATATGGGGTGATGCGATACGATACATATAGTATTGTGGATCAAAATGATACATGATACGATACACATCGAACATCACTGTGAGACGAAGATGGGCTTCACTCAATCTCGATAGCCACACAAAACTTCACCAAGAATAAAACATCGGTTTCTTAAGCACAACACTGAAAGGAGAACTTTATTATCAAGGTAAAGTCCCAAGGCTGAGATTACTGGAGAGAAGAAGAAGCACTCAATGGCTAGTGTGCTGTCTGTTGGGTGCTGGTCTGGCCCAACGGCTAGAAAAACCTGGCTGGCTAGTCTATAGATAGCAGCAGAGCAGTACTGGTGGCAGCAGGTGGCAGTGACGGCAGCAGTGGTGGCGGCGATGGCGGAAGTGGTCCTTCTTCTAACACACATGCTAATTTAGTTTGCACATATAAAAATTACCTGTACTTTGCATTTTGTTATTTAGATGTATTCATAATGAGAAATTCACAAGAACGTGTAACCGATTTGCTATCTACAAGGCCTTATATTTCGTACATTATATTTCACTGCTTAGCCGACCCTGTCTAGTATGGGAAAAGGCTTAGTTGTTGTTGTTGTATATTTCACCGTTGATCTTTTCAAAAGTATACATCGAAGAATGAAGACACTATCGGTCCCAAAATCAGCGAGTTGGCCATTGACCTAACAAAAAAGTTGATTGCAGCACTCTTTGAAGTGAGATAGAGTAGTCATTCTGCAGAAACAAGGATAAAAAGTGACATTTCCAACACCAGGATGCTGTTTGATGTATAATTTTATAAAGTGGATGGTTAAGTGGTATATCTGAAAAGTTGTGTCATCTTTTGTGAATAGCTGGTTGATTCTGCAAGTGTCCGTAAAGTTGTCTTTTATATTTGTGAAATGTCTTGGATATTTGTTAATAACCCATACCGGTTAGACTGCTTAATGCTTCCACAATTCACAGTGATGCTTTAGGAGGTCAAGGCCCAAAGATTTTGCTTACCTCTTTTGGTAACATGGATGAAGATAAGATATCTTTAGTTGATATGATGGTTCAAGATTGTGTAGTTGGTTATGCTTCGATACTGAAGCCAACGATCTGGTGGGTATATGTAATGCTACTCTGTAGAACAAGTCTGTGAGATGATCCTATTAAGATAGTATTCTTCCATATAATAGTGATAAGTCATGGGTTTCACATGTTCATGATACACATTACTTCTTTCCCTAGTGATACTTCTGTTTTTATGAATATAATGTTGTGAGAGAAACTCCATCCATGTATGGTCAGTCTCAAGCCCAGATAAAGGAGGAGAGTTGTGTTAGGCTTCCGACAACTAGTGTAAAACTAAAGTGACCTATCTACCATGAATTCTATAAATTATGAGCATTGAATTGGGCATTCCCTCTTAGCAATGCACTGCAGAGCCCAAATGCATTTAAAAGTAAGCAAGAGTCTCTACATCTTCGCTCAAATGTAGTGAATCAATTATAGAGAGGGTTCTCACATCATGGACGGATGTGGGTAAAGAAGTTAGTTCGTTACATTAGTGAATAAGTTAGAGTGAGGGTCTCCACATTTTCAGAATGGTCAGATATGTGGGGTAAGGAAGCTAGTCATAGATAATAAGATTCGTATTGGTACTTGGAATATTGGAATATTGATAGACAAGTTAATGGAAGTGGTAGATACTATAATTCGAATAAAGATTCACATTCTATGTTTATATGAGAGAAAGTGAGTTGTATAAAAAGTAAAAGAGATTTAGAATACATGTTTTAAATTATGGTACTCATCAAAGAAAAAGACTCAAATTGAAGTTGGTATTATTATAAATCAAGATTTAAAGGATAGTGTAGTAGACATACAATGATATGGCGACCAAATTATGATAGTGAAATTAGTATTAGGAGTAGAGGCTTTGAATATAATTTGTGCTTATGTACTCTAAGTAGGATTATGCCTGCCATGTTTTATGGTTCTGAGTGTTGGGCAGTTAATCATCAACATGTATAAAAAATGTCTGTGACAGAAATGAAGATGTTGAGATGGATGAGTGGTCATACAAGAAAAGACCGTATACATAATGAAGTTATTAGAAACAAATTAGGAGTGACACCAATAGAGGATAAAATGAGAGAACATCGTTTAAGATGGTTTGGACATATAGAAAGAAGATTAAAAGAAGAACCTGCAAGAAGGTTAGAAAAACTAAATTTGGAAGTATTAAAAGAGGTAGAGGACGACCATAAAAGTGTTGGAAAGAAACAATAAAGAATGATCTAGCGTATTGGGAGTTAACTGCTAACATGACACACGATAGGGATATGTGGAAACAAAGAATCCATGTAGCCGACCCCGTCTAGTATGGGAAAAGGCTTAGTTGTTGTTTTGTTTGTTGTACTCTAAGTCGGATGAGAAGATAGTATAAAAAAGGCTTTTTGGGAGGAGTTAGATAAGTTAATTTAAAGAATTCCACAAATGAAGATGATTTGTTTGGGAGGATACTTAACTAGACATGTCAATAAAGAGGCATTAGGATATCAGGGTATTAACCGACATGATTTGTATGGAAAATCTTATGAGAGATTGGACTCACTTGGCTCAAAAGACTATTTAATAAAATATAGAGAACCCAAAAGATGCCCGAGGAATTAATGTCGGTTGGTTAAAATGGAGAGGGGCATTAAGTATTCTATGTGATAAGAAGATACTATTGAAGTTAAAAGATAAATATTATTTATAATTTTGAGTGTTGGGCAATTAATTATTAGCACATACAAAAGATGTCAAAAATGAAGATGTTGAGATGGATAAGCGGTCATGTAAGGAAAGGCCATATACATAATAAGGTTATTATAAACAAATTGGGAGTAACACTAATAGAGGATAAAATGAGGAAAAATCGTTTAAGATAGTTTGAACATGTAGAAAGACGACCCAAAAACATTCCTATAAAAAGATATGAAAAACTAGATTGAGAAAATGTTAAAAGAGGAAGAGGACAACCACAAAAGTGCTGGAAATAAACAATAAAGAATGATCTAGTTTATATTGAGTTAACTGCTAGCATGACACATGATAGGGCCATGTGAAAACAAATAATCCATGTATCCGACCCCATCTAGTATGGGAAAAGGCTTAGTTGTTGTTGTTGTACAATGTTCTGAGAGAAATAAGGTTATATCTTTAAGGAATAACCTCAATGTGACATGAAATCTTTGTGTGGTCTAACCTTGTCTGTCTAGGTTACATTTCATTCTCTGGTTTCTCCTTTGGTATATTATTTGAGAGCTTCCTGAAAGAAATGAGGTCCAGTGGAGCAACAACCAGTTATGCACATGCTAGCATCTTGTAGTATGATCTAAACTGTAAGATGGCAGTAGCTGTTGGAAGAAGAGCATAAATCAAGGATTCCTGAAATTTATAATTTTATAATACTGTGTGCATGTGTTTTCAAGAACATGGATAACCTAAAGATGCTTTTGTTTTAGTTAATCTGAAAAACCATACCACTCATTGATCACTAGTTTGATAAACATAGAAGTTATCAAGCAACTTATAAGTGATTGCACATTACAAGTTGTGAATGTAGCAACCATATCTGAAGCGTGTAATATAATGATTTTATAACAACAACAACAACTAAGCCTTTTCCCCCTTTTCCCATACTAGACGGGGTCGGCTACATGGATTCTTTGTTTCCACATATCCCTATCGTGTGCCATGTTAGGAGTTAACTCACAATAAGCTAGATCATTCTTTATTGTTTCTTCCCAACACTTTTGTGGTTGTCCTCTAGCTCTTTTAATACTTTCCAAATTTAGTTTTTCATACCTTTTTACAGGTTCTTCTTTTGATCTTCTTTCTATATGTCCAAACCATCTTAAATGATATTCTCTCAGTTTATCCTCTATTGGTGCCACTCCTAATTTGTTTCTAATAACCTCATTATGTATACGGTCTTTTCTTGTATGACCACTCATCTATCTCAATATCTTCATTTCTGTCACAGACATCTTTTGTACATGTTATTAACTTCCCAACACTCAGAACCATAAAACATGGCAGGCCTAATTGCTGCTCTATAATATTTACCTTTTAACTTTAATGATATCTTCTTATCACAAAGAATACCTTATGCTCCTCTCCATTTTAACCAACCAGCATTAATTCTATGCATAACATCTCCATCAATTCTTCCATCACTCTAAAAAATTGATCCTAAGTATTTAAAATTTTCCTTGTGGGGGATGCAATGTGTGCCAATTTTAATTTCTATGTCCTCTGAGGTAACCAAATGATCAAACTTACATTCCATATATTCTGTCTTTGTTCTACTAAGTCGGAGTTCTTTGCTTTCTAATGTTTCTCTCCATAGTTCCAATTTTCTATTAACATTTTCCTTAGACTCATCCACTAATACAATGTCATCTACAAATAACATACACCAAGGTAATGCATCTTGAATATGTTTTGTTAACTCATCAGTCACCATTATAAATAAGTATGGACTTAAAGCTGATTCTTGATGTAACCCAATATTAACTTCAAAGAAGTCTGTCATTTCTTCATGAGTTCTCACATGTTTTTGCACCATCATACATGTCTCTTATAAGGTTAATGCATGTCAATGGGATACCTCTTTTTTCCAAAGTTCTGTAAAGAACCCCCTCGGTACCCTATCATAAGCTCTTTCTACATCAATAAATATCATGTGAAGGTCTTTCTTTTTTGCTCTAAAATGTTCCATAAGACGTCTCAAAAGGTGAATCGCTTCAACAGTAGATCTACCTGGCATGAATCCAAATTGGTTCTCTGTTGTACTTGATACTTGTCTTAATCTACGTTCAATAATTCTTTCCCATAATTTCATAGTATGGCTCATTAACTTGATACCTCAATAATTCACACAATTTTGAATGTCTCCCTTGTTCTTATATATGGGTATAAGTATACTTGCTCTCCATTCCTCGGGCATCTTTTGGTTTTTTCATATTTCATTAAATAGGTGCAATATAATGATTTTGTTACCACAAAAACTTTATTATCTGTCAATGGTGTGATAGTCTGATATTTAGTTATAAATGCTCCGAGTTAGAGATGCAAATGGGTTGGACTCAGATCAGGTCAAGAGATTACCAAATTGAACTCAGGTAAATAGGTGCTTATATAGTCGAAATACAACTGCATAAAGTCAAAAGTCGCTCACTTGTTTTTGTTCAGGAGAAAAGCTGTGCCCATAAAGTCATAGACTGTATTTATCAGCAAGTCAGATTAGAAGTTATCATGACACTAGATAAAAAATGCTTGGATCAAACATGAGCTACATCCATGCTGAGCATGAATAGGAAGAACTGAGGTTGAGTAGAGAAAGAAAAACCTGATTTCATTCAAACTAAAAGTAAACTTGAGCAACCTTTCAGATGCTTCTTGGACCTTATCTAGGAGATAAACTTAAGCCAAGTTCCATGCAATATGCATTGATCAATGAAAATCCTATTCTTAATGTCTCTCTTCCAGTTCTAGTGAGCCTGAATCAATTTTCATCCACCCCCGATAATAACCAAGCCTGGTTCCCTTCTGTTATCAAGTGATCCGGAGCTGGGTTTACATGGGTTGAGCATGAGCTGACGGAGTTACCTGGCTCACTATGCTTGCTTCTGAAAGAAATGCCAAGTGATTATTATTTCTTTTTCCTGATAAAAGTTCCATTAATAAGCACCAAGGAGGTGCACCTTGACTTCAAGAGGAAATAATATAGGGCTATGTAAACTCAACAAATTCCAGACCTTAAATGAGTGTGCGTGTAAAAAGAAACATAAGAGTATGCCAACTTTCGTGCAGCTCGGTCAAGGATTTTTCCATTCCAAACACCCTTCTATTTCTTCTCTCAAAACAAGCCAAAAAACCACAAAAAAGATGCCAAAAGGACTATGCACTTCCTCTTACCGTGATAAAAGAAATAACTTCTTGCTCACATTTCCTCTCACACATCCTTACTTGTTACCTACCCATTCTCAAGCACCTTTTAGAAAGATGTCTCGTCCACCCGCAAGAAATGACAAATGGTCCACTTTTTCTAACTACTAATTAGACAAGGGACAATGATTCACCAAGGTCACCTCTCTCTCTTCAAGATTACGAAAACAAAGAGTTCAACTCCAAGCTGCTTCCTCTATGAAAGAGGAAACCCTAGCAAAATTTCAGATTTCCAGATGAACCTCCAAAAGCATCTACTTTGTGGTACTACCTCCCTAGTATTATATTTTCGGTAGAAACTATTGACCTTAAAACACCCATCAGTCAACTCCTTTCGATGCACACTATCCCTCCTTATCTCATTTACCTTAAAAGCATACCTCTCAGTCTTATGGGGTTTTAGTAAAAAAAATGTTACTTCATCCCACTACATTGCCTGTTTACTTGATATGCTGCCATAGCTTCTCTATTCATAGCCAAAAAGGAGATTGCTAAGTCTACCGGTCATCATTTTGTGCCATTATAATGGGGATTACTATTTGCACCCCCTTTTTACTATTTACACACCCCTTTTTTCAAAATACCAAAATTATCCCTCATCACTTTCTCTCTCCTCTCCCACCAAATTCCAACATTCTCTTCTCTTTACTCTGATGACCAGCATTTCATTCATTTTTTGGCTGTCATTGCCTTCTTCACAAATGGATAATCCATGCTCCTACAAACCTTGTGGAAGAGAAAGAAAGAAGAAAGAAAAAAAAGAAAAAGAAAAAAGAACAAGAAAAACGAAACAAAATTCAAAATCAATAATAAGAAAAAGAAGAGAAAGAACAACAATAAAAATGAAGAACAAAAAGAAGAGGAAGAAGAATCATAAAACATACGAGATAATAATTTTTACGAACATAGTATGAAACGGGAAGAAACACAACTCAACCACATCTCCCAAATAGGAGATTTGTGTCCCCTACCAGTAGAAATGCGTCCCCTACCAACATAGACCCACAACACAGCCTCATTTCCCTCATCGAGAAGACACGCATGTGTCGCGTCTCAAGATGGAAACTGAACATTGTTTTTCGTTTTCACTCTAGCAGAAAACGAAATCAATATATCAAATAAATGGCAAAAAATAGATGTACCTCTAAAAATCACTAGAATCCTCTTCGAATCGGCCCCACTTCTCTCTTTTTCTTCTTTTTTTCTTGCCTTCTTTCTTTTTGGTTGGATTGAAAGCATTATGGGATGATAGATGGTTCAATGTCGTGCATTGGATTGAGCTTCGAGTCGTGGGTCACCGGAGAAATAGTGTGGGATAATTGACGGCAAGGTGAGAACCTGCAAAAATAATTCAGACGGTCGAAGGGTGTCATGGTCATTTTCAAATTTTGGCAGGGCAAAAGTGGAATCACAGAAAAGGGTGTGTGGATTGTAAAATTGGTGTGTATCAGTTCTGACTATAATTGATCTGTACATTTGAAGCAAGGAGTTAGGGTTGTTATGTCTTGTTAGAGCTCCCTAAGACAGGTTTTGATATCCTATGCCTTTAAATATTCTCTTGGTTCATCTAAAAGCCTTTACTAGATGAGATCAATGAGAAGAAGATTATAGACAACATATTGATAAAAGTAAAGTTGTGATTTATTTAGGAAAAACATGCTTCCAGGTTTACCATGACAGAAGTGAAAATTGCAGGTTGCGGCCCATTAAACCATGGGATGCATCTAGTTGTACAAGTACTTGTTCTATAAAAGGGTTATTATGAAATGACCACAAAGCTACCACACTAAAAATTGCTTGAGGGAATTCACTGTCTAATGTTCTGACTGTTTATCTTTTATGAAAAAATATAGGGGCAACTCTTTAAGCTGATGCAAAGATTGGAAACTACCACCCCTCATTTCATTAGATGCATAAAGCCAAACAACATGCAGCTTCCTGGCATTTATGAGCAGGACCTTGTCTTGCAACAACTGCGTTGCTGTGGAGTACTGGAGGTTGTTCGCATATCAAGATCTGGGTACCCTACTAGGATGTCACATCAGAAGTTTGCCAGGAGGTATTAGATTATGTCATCATGTTCTTGTTGATGAATTATGTGTCTGAGTTATATCTGATGCTAAAACTTCACTTCTTGTTTCTTTCTAGGTACAGTTTTCTTCTTTTGGAGAATGTTGCATGTCAAGATCCCCTCAGCATGTCTGTTGCTATCCTTCAGCAGTTCAATATACTGCCAGACATGTACCAAGTTGGCTATACCAAATTGTTTTTCCGAACAGGGCAGGTATTCATTCTCATCTTTGGTGTGTATTCTGTTATCTCTACTTTCTACTTTTCCCGGTTTGGGCCACTTGCTTTACAAGTAGCCAAAGTGTTCTGTAATCTGCATTGTGAGAGTAATCCTGTTTCTTTCTGATTTTATTTTGTTAAGTCAGAGCCTATGCTTGTAGAATATTTACATCTTTCTGTCCTTTATGTTTAGAGCAATGTTGTAAAAAGCGTTTCGGTGCCTTTATCACGTTGGGCACCGATACGCTTTTTACAACATTGCTCTAAACATAAAGTGTATTACATTGGGAATCGATATGCCTACGAGTCGCCTACGATACGGTATGATATGTACAAATTTTTTATTTCTTGTTAAAAAAGTCAGAAAATATTAATAAAATTTTAAAATATATAAGAATTGAAATTAATGAACAAAACATATATAACACAATCAATATTAAACAAAATCAAATCCAAAAGCTTGATTTTAAATAATATAATTCTTAATAAATGATTGACTATAAAAATATTTAGAGATTGTGAGAAGAGAATAACAAAGTTAAATAACATCTCATAATGAACAAACATCCATACCATAATGTGAATATTGAATACCTTTAATTAATAAACAATAAAGTTACAACTTACAACTATCCATACCAGAACATTAAAAAGTTATAATTACATTTAAAAGTTTAAACAATCATCCACAATGTGGATCATATTCAACAAAAGCATTATAATCGACGTAGTCAAGATCACCATCATCATCATCTCTTCCCTTTTCCTCTTCCACAATTGGATCGGCCCATCCAACACCTTCATCCTCATCATCATCTCCAACTCTAAGTTCTATTTCGGCTTGGACTGCCCTATAGTTTTTATCCTCTAAATTGATGGGGGCTCCTCCTCTTTGACCTAATCATCAAGAATATCAACATTTTTCATAGCTCAACGGGTCATATGGTACATTCCTTGCCCTTCTTGCGTCCTTTTGCATTTATCTGTAAAGAAAAATATCTAAATTATAAAGAATATCAAATGCAATATAATCAAATCAACCATTCATTATTAATAAGAACTAGGCAACAACAATACATATTTTTAAAATTGTCATCTTTGCCTTAACTTTATATTATATACAATGTATACTAAATGACGCAATCGAGCATGCTCCAGTTTGTTTCTCTTTTTCATGTGAATGTGTTCAAAAAAGCTTTAATTTCTCTTGCACCCACTTGAACTGCATGTTTGACTTAATATACGTTAGAAAACCTTACCAAGTTCGGTGCATCTATATCAATGCGAGTTCACCATTCATCTAAAATAAAACATGAGAATGATTAATAAGAAACACTCGAAGTCAATCAATTGATAACTTAAATAAATATCAATAAAAACACATAATACTGGGTCACATTTAGGAGTGGAGTTAGATCAACACTTTATATATACTTGCTTAACTCTAAATGGATATTACAACGAGTACACAAATCTTATACAAGGTCAATTGCATTTAATATACCCTTTTTTACTTCTTCGTCCTCTGGAAAGTTGGAGAAAATCAAATAGAAGAGTTAAGAAAATATGCAATAGCATGAAAATCATGATGCATTTAGCGGTTTCAGCATGCATCAGTTATCTTCCAAACCTTTTTTAGAAGCGACCGTTTGTAGTCAAGGTTTGCTTGTATTTCCAATTTAGCCTCATCCATAACATCATATACATGGCACAACAAGTCTATCTTCACTGTCCACCCTCTTCATTACCTTAACTTAAGATACAATCAACATCAACAACTAAGCCTTTCACATACTAGACGGGGTCAACTACATGGATTCTTTGTTTCCACATAGCCCTATCTTGTGCCATATTAGGAGTTAACTCACAATAAGCTAGATCATTGAATCAACCAATATGCATTATTGGTGGTTGTTCTCCTTACAACATAGGGACCATTCCACTTGGGCCACCACTTTCCAAGTGGATGTGGGCCACGATGGTGGATGATTTTCAATACAAGGTCTCCCACTTTGAAGTGGCGAGCCTTCATATGCTTTTCATAATGTCGTGCTATCCTTTGCCGATATGCATATGCATGATCTATAGCAAGGAGCCTTTTCTTATCTAACAAATCAAGCTCAGCTATTCTAGCATGTTGTAAGGTCTCTAGGGGTAGGTCGAGTACAAGTGATGTATGAAATGAATGCAATTTGGTTTGAATGGGAAGTATGACATTTGTTCCATAGACCAACTCGAATGGTGTGGCATTTGTGGGCATTCGGATGGAAGTTCTATAAGCTCATAAGGCTTCATCAAGCTTCTCATGCCATGTCCTACCCTTCTCTAAGGTTTTCTCAATGATGCTTATGAGAGTTTTGTTTGGTCGTCTTCTACCTTTTTTAATATTTTCCAAATTTAGTTTTTCATACCTTCTTACAGGTTCTTCTTTCTATATATCTAAACCATCTTAAATGATATTCTCTCATTTTATCCTCTATTGGTACCACTCCTAATTTGTTTCTAATAACCTCATTATGTATACAGTCTTTTCTTCTAGGACCACTCATCCATCTCAACATCTTCATTTCTGTCACAAACATCTTTTGTACATGTTGATGATTAATTACCCAACACTCAAAAGTCAGAACCATAAAACATGACAAGTCTAATTGCTACTCTATAATATTTATAACTTTAATGGTATCTTCTTATCAGAAAGAATACCTGATGCTCCTCTCCATTTTAAGCATTAATTCTATGCGTAACATCTCCATCAATTCTTCCATCACTCTGAAAAATTGACCCTAGGTATTTAAAACTTTCCTTTTGGGGATGCAATGTGTTTCAATTTTAATTTCTATGTCCTCTGAAGTAGCCAAATGATCAAGCTTACATTCCATATATTCTGTCTTTGTTCTACTAAGTCGGAGTTCTTTGCTTTCTAATGTTTCTCTCCATAGTTCCAATTTTCTATTAACTTTTTCCTTAGACTTATCCACTAATACAATGTTATCTACAAATAACATACACTAAGGTACTTCATCTTGAAAACTTGCTTCAATTTTCCCAAAAATGTGCATTGAAAACATCTACCACAATAATTTTCTCCCTCTTTCTAGACCACCTAATAGAGCACCATTTCAATGCATTTTTCTATATGACAAGACTTTGCACACTAATGACTTCATCTTGTAAATAACTAAAGATACAATCATCCTAAAAAATGTGCATTGAAAATATCTACCAGAATAATCCCCTCCCTCTTTCTAGACCACCTAATAGAGCACCATTTTCAATGCATTTTTCTGTATGACAAGATTGCACAGTAATGATATTCATAGCAAATCTTATTAATGAATGCCTTATTAATTTTCTTCCACCTGTATTGATTCAGGTCAAATGCAATAGAGAAGAATGATTATAAATAAACTTTGACATTTCTCCATGTATGTATAGTCCCTCTTATGTCATCCGGTGCACTCAAATCTTTAAATATTAAGTCTATACAATGTGCAACACATGGAGATACTAAGGATGGATGGTTCACCTCAAGCATCTTACCTGTTACTCTAAGATTTGCAGTATTATCAGTAATGAATTGAACAACATTTAAAACACGTACATCCTCAATAATTTTGTCAAAAATAGAGAGTAAATTATCTACAGTTTTACCAATATGGGACAAGTCATGATTTCAAAAATAGTGTCCCCTTGGGACAATAGACTAGCAAGTTCAACAAAGACCTATGCTGATCATCTGTGAAATCATCAGCCATAATAGAACATCCTTTGTCCTTCTACGACTCCCTAAATTCAAAGCTCAATGCATTGACAATATAACCCATTTCTAAAGTACCCCTCAAAGCATGATTAGTAGGTTCTCTATAATCTGATCCCACTCTGGCAATAAAATCTATCCTACTTTGAAATGAAAATGAGTTTTCAACATTTAAAGGGAGGTAATTTTCATAAAAAAAATTGGCACACTTCAAATCTACTTTCTAAATTACCTCCTTTAAAGTCATAACTGATCTAATACCTAAATGAGCTACATGTGTCGTACGTGGGGAAAAAAAGAAGAAGCATCCCACTACCTATGACTCTGTCTCCTCCTCTAGTACTCCTTGTAGGCATAAAGTTAGTATGAACTCTTGTAATGGAACAAGAGCCAACTCCACTGCTACTACCACCAGAACCTAAACTCTTTTCTTTTTCTCACATTTTCCTCTTTTGTTCAACCATCTATTCTTCCATTTCACCTGCACCATAAAATTCATCACTATACATCCCTTCAAAAACATTTTTAAATGGTTGAGACATATCTCAACAACTTATTTCTGCCATCTCTCTCACCTTTAATCTCTTCTTCTCCTTTGAAGCCTCCAATATCTACTCAATCTCATACTTCACTGCTTCGAAAACCAGAAGACAAGCACTAACATTCTTCTTGGTTTCTTTAAGATGTGTTTCATATGAGAAATATCACCATGCTTTACTACATTGCAAAACATGCACTTGTTCACAAGCATATTGCCTTCGTAGACATGGGTGCAATATTTTCACACTATATCAACCCAATCAGAAGTCATCAAGAAGACTTTTTAGAGGTTAAGAATCACATAATATGTAAAACTCCCAAATTTTTTAAGTGAAAAATCGGGTAGAATGCAAAAAGGAAAAGCGTATGTCATAAATTTGATAAAAGCCCTAGAGATGAGGAGTTAGAGTGGGTGAAATACTTAAGATTCTTTTGAATAAACCGTGAAATGAACAAGAATAAAGATGAGAAAATGATTTGGGAGCAAGAAAATGATATAAAAAAGGTTTGGGAAGAAACAAAAATGATTTCCGCAACTTCACACTCTAAGAATTTATACCAAAAAATCAGTATCGACTCGTACGATACTGGTTGTTGTATCGTACGATACGGTATGATATAGCCTCATATTGTATGATATGGTATGATACGACACGATAAATCGCTTATTGCGATACATATGCCTATATAGTACCGTATACTCATACGATATTTGATAAAATCGTATCGTACGATACAATTTTTACAACATTGGTTTAGAGAGTTTTTAGAAGAACAATAAGGCAGTGTACTTTCCTATTTCCATTGCATGAAATAGTGGAAAACCACTTCCTAAGATATGTTGGCTGTTTATTTAGTTTCTTCACCATCTATCTGTGTAGGTGTCATCTCCAGGAACTGATTTATGGATTCACTATCCCAGTTAGTTTATTTCTCCTTTTCTATGAATCTTTTCTTGTTCTTGCGGTGATGGTGATTCTTGTGTTTTGGATTCTCTGTAGATTGGAGCTCTTGAAGATACAAGAAACCGTACTCTTCATGGCATATTAGGTGTGCAGAAGTTTTTTAGAGGTCACCAAGCTCGTCGATATTTCAAAGAGCTCAAAAAAGGAATAGTTATACTGCAATCATGTAAGGACTTGCACCCATCAGGACTGTAGATTTTCTTCCATGTTTAGCTGTGACTGAGATGCTGTCCTTGCAGTTGTGAGGGGAGAGAAAGCAAGAAGAGTATACGGAACGTTAATTTGTAGGCATAGAGCTGCTTATGTTATACAGCACCAGGCAAAGTGCATGATTTCTAGAAACCGTTATTTGGCTATCCGTGATGCTTCCGTAGTGATTCAATCTGGTATGCTCATCTATCCTTCCTTCTAAGGTATAAAATTTAAGCATTCCAGCCTGATACAAGATTCTATTTATCCACAGCAATTCGTGGCTGGCTTGTGAGGAGAACTCCAAATGATGCAGATTTCGTTCAACCAGCCAGGAAAATTGAAGAAATCAAGGTACGAGTTGCCGGTTCTGTCATTCCAAAGTATACCAAAGCGGTTATCTGTTATATTGTTCCGATCGATCTGCTATTTGATTGGAATAGTGTTGTTTTTAGTGTTTCATAGCACGTAATGTACACGGCTTTTGTTTTTCCCCTTCCTCTTCTGACTAGTAGGTGTATGCCAAGAAAAATATTTCTTATCTTTCGTGTTAATTCTCATTCCTTTCATTATGTATCAAATTATTTTGCTTACCTTATCATATCAGCCATCTTCTTAGCGATTTTCTTTCAGTTGGCAGTCGCTAGTCACTGTATTTCAGAAGTGAGCATTTTTTTCCTTCTCTTTTTTTAATATGGATTGCTTTTGGTCAGGGGGTGATTTCTTCTTGATTTTTAGTTTCTCTTTTTGTTATTACTTGGCGGGCCTTCTGTGTTCCTGAATCAACCCTCGATAGAACCAAGGTTAGAACCCTGCACTCAGGGCCTATTCTGTGTGTCCTGCTTGTACGAGGGGTAGCTCCCATAGAGAATCTCTGCCTTCGTAGCAGGCAACGAGCCTTTTGACAAAGCTAACCCCCGTGGGGCTTTGCCTTTTGAACTAAATGAATCTCTCTTATATGGCAACAAGGTAGGCTAGGTAGCATTTTGCAAAGAAACAGTGTTGCAGCTAGTGAATGACATAAAGTTATTGATATGCTTTTATAAACTTGCGCAGAATTTCGGATGCTTATGAAGTTTTTGAATTTCTTCTAGACATGCTAATATGTGTCTTTGTGCCCAGGAGTACGAGGGTGAACATGTTTTAGTCAAACCGTCGGTTCTGGCAGAACTCCAGCGAAGGGTCCTGGAAGCGGAGGCAGCTCTCAGAGAGAAAGAAGAGAAGAATGACGTTCTTCGGCAAAAGCTCCTTCAATATGAGACAAGATGGTATGGTTACGAGGTGAAGATGAAATCAATGGAAGAGACATGGCAGAAACAAATGACATCGCTGAAATCAAGTCTTGCAAATGCAAGGAAAACCCTCGCCGTTGACGACATTGACCAGAAGTCTGATGCATCAGTCCGTGGTGGGGACGACGACGAAGCTCATAGCTTGAGCAACTCTAGCTCCGCCGAAAAGGAAGGACAGGGTAATCACGATTCCTATCTAGAGAGGGAAATGAGCACTGGTTTGAGTGTAATCAGTCGGCTAGCGAAGGAATTCGAGCAGAGAACTCAGGTTTTCGAAGATGACGTGAGATTCTTAGAGGAAGTGAAGTCCCGAAAAGCCGAAGCAGATCTGAATGTTGACGACGAGTTGAAAAAGTTGAGGAATGATTTTAAAGAATGGAAGAGGCAATTTAACACAAGTTTACGGAAAACCAAGGCAATTTTGCACAAGTTAGGGAGTGAGGAAGCTAACGCAGAGAGAGCTAAGAAGAAATGGTGGGGTCGGAGGACGAGCTCAAGATTTCTTTAGATTCACGTTTTATGAATCTTTCTTGATTGTATCTCTGTGTTTGTTAGTACGGTTTGACGTTAGATTATTGGACATCGTGTTTGATTTTTTAGTGTTCATTGAATCCCAAATTTATTTTGGGCATTTTTTTTTGCTTTCTTTAGCATTTTTAAGCAATATTGTAATTAACATATTGGTATCTGTATCGTATAAAGCATTGATATACGATAATCATATGGTATCATATGATATATTAAAATATTAAAAATCAAAAAATATTTTTTTTATAAAAGTCATCTTGTAATACCTCGTATCGTTCTATCATAGTGTATCGTATGATATGTTGCAATATGAGTATGGGTATGATACATGTCGGTTCAAGGACCCATACACTATATTTATAACATTGTTTTTAATGACCTAAATGTGTCACGATACCTTTAAGCGGGTGCTGTTGCTGCGTCATAGTGAGCCACAGTAACGTATGAAAACTGGGTGCTTACCTTAGTAGTGGGACTAACAAAAAATCGGATCTTTATTCACTTTAGAACGTGCCCCTGAGGTTCTCAACATCTCATTGACTGAGCTAAAATCAGGAGCCTTCATTGGAGGGCGTTAAGGACATGCTCTTGGTAACCTAAGGACATCTCTCTCTCTCAGACCTCTTGCATGAGTGAGTTGCCAATGAAGATGACCATCTAAATAACTGATTAGTCGATCCGCTGATTGGAGAACCTCATTTTTTATATGATCAATGACAGCAAGTTGAATACTTGTCCTGTGTTTTATTTTTTAATGCATGAATATATTAGATGGCCTTTCATAAATACACTGATTAGCACTTATCAGTCGATTCATATGTCCTTGAAACCGATGGATAAGAACGTTAGCAATGGTTGGTGTAAAAAACATTGCACAAGTTTATTTATTAGCCGTGTTTGGTTGAAGGATGTGGCTAAACATGTCCTGGTTGGAATCAGACCAGCGGTTCCAAGCCAAATTGGAACGAGTCAGGAACCGGCTAAATGGAAATCGGAAGTGGAATTGAACCGGTGATCCCCGGGTTTGGTTGTGGTTCCACCTTCCATGGGACTGAAGTCTGTACCAAACTAATGATTTGGCTATTTTCATTTTCTTGTTTTGAAAATTTTAAATAATTTCTATATCTTTGCAGTTTAGAAAGGTTTTCGACTCAAACCTGAACCAGAACCAAAACCAGCTCGATCCCAGGAGAATCGAAAGCGATCATCTCTTGATGTGACATTAGCAACTTTGGGGATCAGACGTATTAGATATGATTGCAGCTTTTTTAACGAATTATCTCCTGAAAGAATCCTCGTAATGTGCATAACATGTCCTGCCAATTTGAGCACATTCTTTAGCAACTGCCCCCTTGTTCAAGCAATTCGAGACAAGTGCCTAGTTTGGTGCCCCCAGATCTTTCCACCAACTCGGATGTAGAAAAGTCATGAACCTTCGCTTTTAAAAGATAAAAACGACTGGCGTCAAAGGGCAACAAAATGAGCACATGCCAGTTTTGCTGATAGAAGCATAGCTACTGCAATTTTACTAGAATTGCTTCTTTTCGAGAACTGAGAGTATAGGCAAGATTGTGCTCATTCTGGAGACCTTCTCCATGCCCATAGCATCTCTTCTTAAATGAAGAATATGAGCATTCAGGCATCGATAGGGGCACCATTCTGTCAGTTAAAGCAAGAGGAGCACCGAATTTGAAAAACAGAAGAGATTAGACAAGGTAGGTGCCCTTATTGCTGCTTGTTTTGATTCATGCAGGCATTTGACAACATAACCACTAACCCTGTGCTAATGGTCTGTGCATGCAAACGCACCAAACTAGGGATGGTAATTTGAAGGAGCAGGGTGGGTTTTCACTTCACTGACACTCGCCTTGTCCTGAAAAGGGCTTAGTATCTTCACACCCCTTTTACTATCCACACTCTTTTTAAAAAAAATACCAAAATTATCTCTCATAAGTTTCTCCCTCCTCTCTCACCCAATTTCAATAAGAGATTCTCTCACAGGATCTCTTTACTCTAGTGACCAACATTTTATTTAGTGTTATTGTCTTCTTTGCAGCTGAACAATGTATATTCTTACAAATCTTTCAAAGAAAAAAAAGAATCAAGAATAAGAAAAACTAAATCAATAATAAAAAAAGAACATTAACAACAATAAGAATCAAGAACAAAAGAAGAAGAAAAAACAAATAAAAAATATATAAAAAATAAAAAATAACATCAAGTTCTCGACTTGAAACATGACCCAAGTGTGTCTCTCCAATGAGGGAGATACGCCTGAGTCGTGTTTCCTCAACGAGAGAGATACACCCCAACCACGTCTCCCCAACAGAATGTGACCTTGTCATTTCATTTTGATTCTAGCTGAAAATAAAATCAATACATCAAATAAACCATAAAAAATATATCAAACCAATGAAATGCCCAACCAAATCATTGAAATCCTGTCAAATAAGTTCTCTTTTCTCTTTCTTTTTTTCTTTTTTTTCGATCGGATTCAAAGTAATATGAGATATTGGATGGTGATATCATGTATTGGATCGAGCTTGATGTTGTGGGTCATTAAAAAAATGGTATGAGATGGTTGACAGTAAAAAGTGAATATTTAGAGAAAGAGAGAAAAATTCAGCCAGGCCGGTCGGGAATTGTCATCCTTACCCATCTGAATGAGCTTAATCGAATTCGAATTGAGGCAAGGATTCGAGTCCGATCCGTTATCGTTCCCAACTTCAGGTTGGAACTTGGGCATAACGAAGAAGGATACATGCAGCAGGTTTTAGTTCGTGGAAGGAAACGCAAATTACGTTGACACTCCCAACAGAAAAGTACAGACACACACAGAGGTGCCATGGAGGAAGGCAACCGTGGTATTATGGGGAGCTTCAAGAAGCAACGATCCGTTAAATCCTTATTTGGAGGACGAAACAAGTCTCAGGATTCCCCAACCGAGCAGCAATGGATTCCTCAACTTTCTACCATCGCTAATTCGGTCGTTGCGCGGTGCGCTAGGTACCCTCTTCCCTTCTCTCGTCGCTTCTTGTCGATCCTCTTAATCACCTTCGTACATATTTTTTTCATTATATGTCGTTGAAATTCTACAAGGAAATTGCTGCCATATTGAGTTTCTAATCGGCTGATGCTAATGCTTCTACAGGTGTTTTTGGATAGAACGTAAAGAACTAGCTTGAGAATCTTTAAAAAAAGATAGTAAGAACTCTCGAGAATTCTTTCCCATATTATCGTAAAAAGCCGTTCATGTTTTGATGTCCCGAATACTTGGAAGATATCACATTGATGTGTAGTTGTTATATATTTTTTTTGTATATGTGCCGGTACTCACGAAAGTAAAATCCTTGAAACGGAGATGGTAGTATAAAGGATAAAGATGGCTTTTTGGGAGAAGATATATAAGGTGATTTGAAGAATTCCATAAAGGAGATACTTGTTTAGGAGGAGACTTAAATGGACATGTCAGTAAAGAGGTATATATCAATGTATTTATGAAAACTTTGATTTTGGGATATAAATGAGGAAGGTAGGGATATTTTAAATTTTGTTATGGCATTATCTTTATAATCAATACAATATTCAAAAAATGAGATGGACATTTAATTATTCACAAATACAAATTGGTTATTTTGTTTGTAGGAAAAAAGATAAATCGTCTTATAAAGATTGCAAGGTAATTCAAAGAGAAAGTTTAATCACCCAACATCAACTTTTAGTTATAAATTTGGAGGTGAGAAGTGGCCAAAGAAGAAACGAGTGCATCGAGTTGTTCAAACTAAATGGTGGAACCTCAAAAGCAAGAAAGAATGTATATTTAGACAAAAAGTCTTTCAAGGAGATGCTTTGAATTATTTTGGTACACCTTGTAATATGTGAAACAATATGACTATACATATTAGGAAAGAAGCGAAAGATGTGATTGGTGAATTTAAGAGAGGTGTACCAGTACAAAAAGAAGCTTCGTGGTAGAGTGAAGTGGTAAAAAATAAAATCAAGATAAAGAGGATATGTTACAAATTACATTATGCTAATAAGACTAGTGAAACTTTAGAAGCTCATAGGAAAGCAAAGAAAGAAGCGAAAAAAGCCGTGGGTGAAGCAACATTTATATAAAAAGCTCAACTCAAAAGAGGGCAAAAGAAATATTTTTAGGATAGCTAGAGCTAGAGACATGAAAGTTAAGGAACTTAATTTTGCTAGATGTATCAAAGACGAGGATGAAAAAATTTAGTAGCAAATGAAGATATAAAAATAGATGAAAAAACTATTTTTATAAGTTTTTAAATGAAAATAAAGATGTTAGTATTAGCTTAGGAAAGTTCGTCAAATCAGAAAAGCATATAAACCATAATTTCTACCGACATATTCAAAAGAATGAAGTTAAAAGATCTTAAACATATGAAGGATGGTAAATCAATAGGACCACACAATATTCCTATAGAAGTTAGGAGAAACAAGAATATATTAGCTCACAAGACTATTTAAGGAAATATAGAGAAACCAAAAGATACCTGCGGAATGGAGAGTGACTACACTTATACCCATATGCAAGAATAAGGGAGACATTAAGAATTGTGTGAATTATTGGGGGTATCAAGTTAATGAGCCACACTATGAAATTATGGAAAAGAATTATCGAACGTAAAATTACATATGGCTATACATTGTATGTGGAACAATATAGCTATACATATTAGGAAAGTGGCGAAAGATGTATTAGATGAATCAAAGAGAGGTGTACAAGTACAAAAAGAAGCTTGGTGGTAGAGTAAAGAGGTACAAACTAAAATAAAAGCAAAGAGGGCATGTTACCAATTACATTATGCTAAGAAAACTAGTAAAACTTTATAGGCTTATAAGAAAGCAAAAAAAAAAGTGAAAAAGACTCTAAGTGAAGCAAAAGCTAAAATTTGGGAGGATTTATATAAAAAACTCAACTCAAAAAAGGCTAAAAGATTTTTTTAGGATAGCTAGGGCTAGAGATAAGAATAGTAAGGATCTTAATTTTGTTAGATGCATCAAAGACGAGGATGAGAAAATTCTAGTGGTAAATGATGATATAAAAAATAGATGAAAAATTTATTTTTATAAGTTTTTTAATAAAAATAAAGGTGTTAGTATTAACTTAGGAGGTTTAGCCAAATCATAAAAGTATATAAACCACAATTTTTACCGACGTATTCAAAAGAATGAAGTCAAAGAGGCTCTTAAACATATGAAGGATAGTAAATCGGTAGGACCACATAATATTCTTATAAAAGTTTGGAAAATCTTAGGAGAGACAGGAATCACTTGGCTCACAAGACTATTTAATGAAATATGGAGAAACCAAAAGATGCCCGAAGAATGTAGAGCGAGTACACTTATACCTATATACAAGAACAATGGAGACATTAAGAATTGTGTGAATTATCAAGGTATCAAGTTAATGAGTCATAGTATGAAATTGTGAGAAAGAATTATCGAACGTAGGTTAAGATAAGTATCGAGTACAATAGAGAACCAATTTGGATTCATGCTAAGCATATATTTTATTGAAGCGATTCATCTTTTGAGACGCCTTATGAAACATTTTACAGTAAAAAAGAAAGACCTTCCTATGATATTTATTGATCTACAAAAAACTTACGATAGGATATTAAGGGAGGTTCTTTGGAGAACCTTGGGAAAAAGAAGTATCCCATTGACATATATAAACCTACCTTATAAGAGACACGTACGATGGTAGAAAAACATGTGTGAGGACTCATGAAGGAATGACAAACTTTTTTGAAGTTAATATTGGGTTACATCAAGGATCAACTTTAAGTCCATATTTATTTATAATGGTGATTGATGAGTTAACAAAACATATTTAAGATGAAGTGCCTTGGTATATGTTATTTACAGATGACTTATATTAGTGAATGAGTCTAAGGAAAAAGTTAATAGAAAATTAGAACTATGCAGAGAAATATTTGAAAGTAAAGGCTTTCGACTTAGTAGAACAAAGACATAATATATGGAATGTAAGTTTGATAATTTGATTACTTTGGAGGACATAGAAATTAAAATTGACAGACATTGCATCTCCAAAAAGAAAGTTTTAAATACCTAGGGTCAATTTTTCATAGTAATGAAAGAATTGATTTAGATATTACAGATAGAATTAATGCTGGTTGTTAAAATGGAGAGGAGCATCATGTATTCTTTGTGACAAGAAGATACCATTAAAGTTAAAAGATAAATATTATAGAGCAACAATTAACCTGCCATGTTTTATGTTTCTGAATATTTGTAGTTAATCATCATGTACAAAAGATGTCTATGGCAGAAATGAAGATGTTGAGATGGATGAGTGGTCATACAAGGAAAGATTGTATACATAATGAGGTTATTAGAAACAAATTAGGAGTAGCATCAATAGAAGATAAAATGAGAGAATCTCATTTAAGATAGTTTGAACATATAGAAAGAAGATCAAAAGAAGCGCCCGTAAGAATGTATGAAAAACTAGATTTTGGAAGTATTAAAAGAGGTAGAGGATGACTATAAAAGTGTTGAAAAGAAATAATAAAGAATGATCCAGCTTATGTTGATATAACTACTAACATGACACGTGATAGGGCTTTGTGGAAACAAATAATCCATATAGTTGACCCCGTCTCGTATGGTAAAAGGCTTAGTTGTTGTTGTAGTTGTGTTGGGAATTGGATTTCACACTTAAAATGGGAAATTTATGGCGTGCTTAGATATATTGGGAAGAATTTTATTGAGAATTGGAAACTCTTGATTTTAAGAATTATCAAGAATTCACTACCATCTAATACTGACAAAACATTTATATTTTTATGTTTCCATATTTGGAAGTTTTCTAATTCGTGGCTAGTTGAATGATCGACCATGTTCACATCATCAATGATAAGTGAAACCTGAAGATGAGAATTTGAGTCAGAAGATTAGCTTGTATTCTCTTTCTCAGGTTCAATCTAATTCAATGGACCCTAATTTCCTTCAGTTTTTAGTGATTCCTCTTCTCTTTCATTTGGAATTGTAAAATCCATGCATTATTTGCTGCCCTGTAATTGTTTATCATGATTGAATTCCCAAAAAAAGCTCATTTATTCTTTAATTGATGGTATTCTACTCTGACATTAAGAAAATATCAGTGCTTGTTATATTAGTTTATTATTCTTTCACACATTTACCTAACTGTATCGATTGCTTTGTGTAGCTAATTCTTCATCTCCTGTCATTTATTGATTGCTCTATATTTTCTGTTCTCCTAGACATGTGCTTATCTGTATACACATTACACGTTTTGCTCCAGAATTGTCAACAACCGGTAGTGAACATGAAAAACAGTTCACATGTACTAATCAATAATCATGTTACCATATGAGGTAGCTGAAGTATCAGAAGTTATTAATCATCCAAATACTATTTATGCACTGAATGAAATGAGAAATAAGATTCCATATTATTGATCAATTGAATACAATCCAATGGTAACATGACTTTAACATTGCCATATGAGTTAGCTGAAGCACAAGAAGTTGTTAATCATTCAAATATTATTCATGCACTAAATGAAATGAAAAATAAGACAAGAAATTATTGATCAATTGAATATGATCCAATGGTAACATGACTTTAACATTGCCATATGAGCCAACTGAAGCATCATAAGTTATTAATCATCCAAATACTATTCATGCAAAACACATACTTCACTTTTTTGGATCATGAATGTTTTGCAAAAAGCATGATTCTCACAAAAAAAACAGTTGAGCTGCACAATGTGGAAAGTATGATTTTGTAATGTAGTTGCTGATTTTGGTTGACAAATCATAGATACACAAATAATATCATATAGTCAGAGTCGAAGGTCCAAGATGGATTGCAATCTCAATCCTACGGTAGGAACAAACCAATATTTCAGTAAAGAGCTCTCACACCTATTGCTCCAAAGGTGCGATGATGGAGTAGCAGAACCTTTAGAGACAAGATGGAATCATAGCTATCACGTTTGGTTTTCAAGGTGATATCAGGAAAGAAGCATCGCAATGAAGTGCCTTCCTAGAAACAGAAGAGCACCTCTCAATAAAGTATTATCAACTACCTTTGCAGCTCTCATCTACAATTGGCAATAGGACGGTAGCATTTCTCTCACAAAAGAAGGGCAGGTGAAAATATAAGGATGCAACACATCTTCCCTCTTGTGTCACCGCCCACGCCAGGAGCAAACAACCCCACTTACCCACCTTTCCTACTTGGATCACCACCAACAACAATCAAGATGACAAAAATGTTGGTCTCATGGTCCCTCCCACTTCATATGCGACTTCTAGGCTACTCTTTGATTATTGTCCATCAATGGTCGAGGCCGAGCTCGATATGTTTCCCAAGTCGAAGCCAGTGATCAAGAGCGGTGATTGCGAATGAATTAGGAAGATGGTGGTGGAGCAGTAGAGTATTAGAAAGTATTCATCGGAAGCCATTTCTTACCAAAGAAGAGGTACTTATCAATCTTCAAATGACAAAAACAATAATTAATAAAGCTAGGCTTCAAAGAGATACCACACTTACCACATTTAAACCTGAAATAAAATGTGAAGTCTTATTGTCCTCCTCATTTCAAAAATGAAGGATCAAGCGAAGCAAGAAAAAAGATCATTTGCCATCATTGTACAGAAGCATGGCATATAAGGCCAAATTGCCTTAAGTTTAAAAAGAAGGTGGCTTTAGTAGAAGAACATGCTTCATCTTTCATCCTTACTTCAAGAAAAAGTGAATCAACTTAAAGCTCAAATGAAGGAGAAAGAAACGGTTAGTGTGGTTTGCGTTGATGAAGGTGATTGGTAGTGGATATATTGTAAATGATCGCCTCTCAAAGAAGGTGATTGGTAGTGGATATAGAGAGGACAAACTTTACGTTATGGACTATCTGCATAATATAAGATATGTTAATGTTTTGTCGAATGATACTCTTCTATGGCACAAGAGATTAGGACATCTTAATACTCAAAAATTGTATCAATGTCCTCTTTGAATAAAATCTAAGGAAGATTTTTCTTGCAAAGATTGTACTCTTGGTAAAATGCAACATCTTTCATTTCCAAACAAAACGCATGTTACCACAAGACCTTTCGAAATAATTCATTCAAATGTACAGGGACCGACACCCATTTTGTCTAAAAGAGGCATTTCCTACTATGCTATTTTCACAGATGATTTTACTAAGTATACATGATTATATCTTTTAAAAACAAAATCTGAAATTTTGTCTTTCATAATCTTGTAAAACATCAATTTGGTTCTGAAATCAATATTTTTAGATCGGATTCAGGAGGGAAATTTATGTCAAAAGAATTTAAAAATTATCTCAATAAATTTGGAATCATACATCAAACCTCTTGCACTAAGACTCACCAACAAAATGATATTTCAAAACGTAAATATTGAAATATTTTGGAAACCATAAGAACCTTGCTTTTATCAAGTGGTGTTCCTAAGAATTTTTGGGCAGAAGCTATTATGATTGCAATCTATTTAATTAATCAGATGCCCTCTTTGGTTTTACCAAATTTGTCTCCTATAGAAAAACTCTTTAAAGTTTCTCCCAACTATTCAAGACTTTGTATTTTTGGATATAAATATTTTGTTTACACCGACAAAGATGATAAACTATCCTCTTGTGCCATAGAATATGTTTTTCTAGGATATGAAATAAATAAAAATAGGTATAGGTGTTATGATTGTAAAAATGACAAACTTTATATATAGCGAGATGTCAACTTTTTTTAAAACGAATATATTTTTAAGGCATGGATGATGTTAGTTCTATTGATGACTCCTTCTATTCCTTCTTGAATGATATTTTAGGTGAAGAGGTGGTTCATGTAGAAAATTACCTTGATGAACATAGAGTTGAATGCTTTATATAAAGCCCAAGACTGGATTTATGTCATGAACGAAGAGTTAGATGCTTTATATAAGGCCAAACTTGGGATGTTGTCTCTAGATCATCAAACAAAAAAACTATTGGTTGTCGGTGGGTATATAAAATTAAAACTAATGGTGATGGTTTATTAGATCACTATAAAGCTAGATTAGTTAGTAAAAGTTACTCATAAGAGTATGAAATTGATTATGAAGAAACATTTACTCCTATGACTAGAATGATAACTGTTATAACACGTATAGTTGATTCATCATTGAAATAGCTATCAGTTAGATGTCAAAAATACTTTTTTGAATGGTTGGTTGAAGGAAGAAGTATATGTATAGTCTCAAACAAGCTCCCAAAGCTTGGTTTAATAGAATGATTGAATTCATGACATCATATGGTTTTACTATCTATTATACGGATACAACTTTGTTTATAAGAAAGTCCTCTACAAGTATTTTTATTCTTTTGCTCTATGTCGATGATATGATTATTATAGGTAGTGATAATTTCGGTATTCAGCAAATCAAGGAAGAACTTGGTAATATGTTTGAAATGAAAGATCTTTACCAACTTTCTTATTTTCTTGGCATTGAGGCAACTCATGATGATAGAGGTTTTTTTTTATGATAAACTAAGTTTACTAACGATATTGTTCTTAGATTAAGAATTATAGATAACAAAGTTATTAAGACACTTGAGGTAATCAACCAGAATATGCGTCTAATTGATGGCAAACTTTTGAGTGATCCCACACATTACAGACAAATGGTTGGAGCACTCACCTACCTTACCATAAAATGGCTAGATATTGCTTATATTGTTCATAATATAAGTCAGTTTCAACATGCGTTTACCTCAGTGCATATGAGTGCTATTATGAGGATTGTTCGTTATATTCGACAAACCTCAACCAAGGGAGTATTTCTATCATCTTTCTTTTTATCTGAGTTGATCACATATATTGATGCTGATTGGGGTGGTAATGTGAATGACAGACACTCTACCACTGGCTATTGCATTTTCCTTGGTTACTCTCTCATCTCATGGAAATGTAAGAAACAACAAAATGTGTCTTTCCTCTACCGAAACTTAGTATTGTGCAATGACTAACACAACTACTGAACTAACTTAGCCGTGAGGAGAGGAAGAAAAGACACCTTTTGTTGTTTCTGGGTAGGGTCCGAGCAACCCATTTTCTAATACATCCCTCAAACTGACAGATCCATGACCTAAAGTTTGTCAATAAAAAATTGAAATCGGGCCATCAGGGCCACTAGCCGTTGGGAGCTGGTTGTGACCAACCCCCTTCACTCTTCTCTTCCTCTCCTCTCTCTGCTCCTTATGTCTCCCAACGGTTAGTTGTGTAGCCATTGGGGGTTGACCATGACCATGCCCCCTTCACTCTTCTCTTCCTCTCCTCTCTATGCTCCTCTCTCTACTCCTTATGCCCTCTATAAATACATCTTCAATGTACATACAATGCAAGTCTTTTGTTGCTAAATAATATTCATTTTTGGTATATTGTGTATTTGTTTCTTAGCTTTATTATAGCCTTTTTCTAAGGCTTTTGTAAGTGATATTTTGAGGTGATATTCATCAACCTTCCGCTGCTACGTTGAAGCATTGTATTCATTACATGGGCATCATTTGATGAGTTTGGTATAAGTAAAAGGCTTTATTTTTCAATCACCGGAAAAAAGGCTTTAGTTTTCATAATGACATATACGAGGATTCAGAGCCTGTTTTTATCTGTTCATGTATCATATTTAATGTTAGTTTACATTCTTCTCAGTTGTTCGGAACATGCCTTCCATCCATTTATCTGTTCATGTATCGGTTTCTTCCTTACAAAATTTTACCCCTCCTTCATGCAATTAGTGCCAAATGTGGGCGAGCTTTTAGTTTATGCAAGATAATCCCCCGATAAAGGGTCCAATCATAGGTTCTAGCACGAGTCCAAGTTTCATAAAGTACCCGTTTTTGTGCTTATTTTTTCTTCCTAATCTTTTATCAAAAAAGGTGTGTATCGAACTCATGACCTTCAACTTCTGAGTTATTGCTTGTTGAGCAAGAGGTTAGACAACAATGTTAGACCGGAAAATGAGCTCTTAGATGAAATCCTTGTACTCCTAGAATGTCAAGTAAGGTTTCTATGCTTTATTGCAAGCTCAACCTAAATCAGGTGAAAAGATAATGCACGTATGAACCATGGTGAACTGACAAACACATGATGATCAAACATTAGACAGAGACATCAAAACATTGCAATCTAATGTCATAATTCGTAGTTGAATATATGATTTGTTTAATGAATTCTAACTAAACAGAGATATATAACAAATACGAAAACATGGCACTTGATTCTTGTTTAGAAGCATGCAACTTTTTCCTTTTTTGAAAAGGGTTGAGAGTTAGTTGTATGCTTTTAAAAGCCCATACCAGACACTCCATTTCACTCTTCTATCTTTATTGAGTTTGCAGGCTGGTGAATAGATTTGGGGACCCTAGTGACCGCCACCACGCCCTAAGATCCACCTTAGGATGCTTCTGAACTTTCATTTTTTTTTCTTTTACAGCGGAGGCCTAAACCTACAGAGACGCGCATGCGGGCAGCCAGAATCCAACTCACCACCTTGACATGAGTCAGAGAGCCCAGCCAGATGAGCTAACGCTCTCAGTGCTGCTCCGAAACAATTTTGCTTGACATGAGAATCTGATATGGGCAAGTCTTGGAAAGCTCGTATTTTGATCCTTTCTAGGAGGCATGTCCGGTTCCCATTAATCTGGAACCTGGAACCGTCAGTTTCGGGAATCAGTACTTTTATTAAAAAATTGAAAATTATAAGATTTTTTTTTAAATATCGGAATCGGTGGTTTGGAATTGTTGGTTTTGGTTCCAGTTTTATAAGAGGTGAAACTAGAATCGGACTGTGTGGTCTTCGACTCTTGTTCTGAGTTCAGCCAGTTTCTAGTCCAGTTCGGTTCTGGTTGGAACCGCCGGGCCGGTTAGAAACCGCCACGTCTACTTTCTAGTTCGAGTGGATACATTCTATATAAGTTATATGATATGAATATTAGGAGAAGTTTGAAAGCAAAAATCAATCCAAAGCCGACACTTTAAATATTCTATCCGGACGTGCTTTAATGCTTCGACATTGGACCGGCACCCTTGATTTGTTCCTACTCTTTGATGAAGGTCTACAATTGCCTGTGTTTCTTCACTCGATCCCGGGCACATCGTACCCTATAGTGCAGAGATTTGATAAGTTGGCGAAATTCTAAAAATGAAGCTTAACTAGTATTCCAACTTCATGTTCCCGAGTTGCAGAGAACAATCCAAATCAACCATTGCCATTAAAAGATTGATCTGTATTAGAAAATTGAGAAAAATTTGTTCTTGACGTCCAAATTATCAGGCAAAGTAAGACTACATAAGGGTAAGCCCTTTAATTTAATCTTCCCCTTTGTCTTTGCAGTTGCATGCAGCCATTCAGGACATCTACCCATACTGGTCACCTTTGAATATACATATAAACACACATACAGAGAGAGATTTGAATATATATATTTAACAGAATGGGGTTTACCATTTGTTTGGGCCACCAAATATTTAATGTGATGGCAGATTCCGCCTCCCACTTTAGCCAACTTGGATATCTCCTAATTATCTGTTTGTCTTGACCCACTGCACTTGTATGTATTTCCCTCTATAAAGTCTCCCGGCCATCATAAATGAGGAGGTCATGCATGTAAAGCTTTCAATCTCTCGCTGTCAAAAATATTGCTTGGTCATCCAGCTACTGCCATCTTTGGTTCGGTACGTGCAGTCGACCTCACTTAGTGTGGAAGAAGGGTTGGTTTTGTAGAAACTTTGATTGCTGTCATCTTTGGTTCGGTATCGAGTGCAGTCTACCTCACTTAGTGTGGAAGAAGGGTTGGTTTTGTAGAAACTTTGATTGCTGTCATCTTTGGTTCATCATCGAGTGCAGTCGACCTCACCCAGTATGGAAGAAGGCTTGATTTTGTAGAAACTTTGATTGCTGTCATCTTTGGTTCAGCATCGAGTGCAATCGACCTAGAAACTTTGTTTGCTTATCCTTTTGCTGCTATTGATATCGCATGTAGTCGACGTCTGTGTGGGAAAATGCTTGGTTTTGGTTATCATGCCGGGTGCTTCTTTTCTTTATCCTAAACCTGACCCTCACCGTGGGTTCGATCATTGTTCTCGTGCATATGCCCATTAACATGTCGATGTGCTTGATTTTGCAGGACTTGATTCCTTTTCCAACTTATTTGTCACTGTAAGAATTACTTTCCAGGCAACCATTCTAAACATTTATAAAGAACCCATGCAAAAGTCAAGCTGAAACACATTTCATTTACAGTTGTTCGTGTTTTTCTCATCTGTTTTCATTAGAAAATATATATTTTTCCGTCAAAATCATTGATTCTCTTGTCGAAGTATAACAAGGATGGCATTAGAAATCCAAACCCAAAAGAATATTTTTTGTGCGTTCTGTCATCTTTTGGGAGAGGCAGGGGGTGGCTCAACACAAGTTGGGCCTAAACCGAAACTTTAGATTTTTCAGGCATACAGAAATAGGTATCTAAGTACCTAAAAAATTGGGACTAAAAGTTTATGTTATATGTGTCCGAAAAACTTTCAGGGTCTATAAAATTAACAGGATAAAGAGTTTAAAATACGGCACAAGCATGGCACGAAAAGTCCGTGTTCAAACCCATTCAAAATGACAATGGGTTACATTTTACTTGTTTTTCGACATGAACTCAATCGGAAACATGAAATTTGTCGCAGTATAACACGATATGAAAACCTTGCATGGCAAATAACTCAGCAAGTTCTTTCTGCATGCAAATAAAGTAGCAAGAAAGATAATGCCGCCATGTTCAAGTAGGAATGGTAGTAACACGAACATGACACGAATACAACCTGAAATTCACCTGGTCGTGACAAAATATGCTATGCCCTTCAAGAATAGGATCTCTTACTTCATGCTTTCTACTCTTTTCATGTACAATAGTATGATTTTTTCAGTTTGGAGACTAAAAGAACAGGGAAATATTAATTTTTGCCATGCCTTCGGCCAAAGAAGTTTTTTTTTTTTTGTTTCGGGTTGCATGATCCAGAGATTCACCCACATCTAGGGGTGGTAAATCGGCTCGACTCTGACTTGAACTATCTTTTTCGGGTCATTTTCTTAATACCCAGTTAATTCATCTCAGTAAATCATCATGGAGTTGGAGATGGTGAATTGCCAAGCACAGTTCAGCTTGTAAAGAGCTTGTTCTTGTTCAGTTCATGATCAAAACGAATCGAACACAAGCAAGTTCATTAAGCAATTCGAGTTGAACATAAACAATGCTTGTATGTTCGATTCAACTCGACTTGTAATAGTTCATTTAGCTAAACATGAGAAATTTTATGTAGATTCATGCTACAGACCATGTGAACCCAACCCGTGCAAAAACTCATACGTTGAGTTGTACATATTTAGCTCTAAAGCAGCTCATGTTCAGCTCGTGCAAGTCTACTTAATTCTCCCTTCGTGTTGGCTCAGCCCAAGCAAGCTAACGAGCCGATCAACTAGCGAGTAAAGCAACGATAATTTCTTCAATGTATATCTTAATTCTTTTCGGGTCTAAAACCCTAGTGCCCTAAGAGTGTTTGATTATGAATCTATAATTTTATTTTTCATACGTTACAATCTGCATTTAATTACATGATAAATTGATCGTTAGCTTCATAGACGTAAGCCTCGTAACAAAAAAAAAAACCTCTTAAATTTACAACCATTTCGGTATGAGTAAGGTCGGTGCAATGCAAGTAAAGCTTTTTGAGCGCTGATTTTCTTCGTTTAATAAGATTCGAACTTGGGACATTGGTTAAGGGGGAGAAGCGCTTAACCACTTCAACCAGGTTTTTCTACATTTGAACAACGAAGATAATCTAAGATCTTAACAGAAAGTTCCCTCTCTTCCCTCTCTTTTCTTCCAGTTTACTGCCGCGTGTTTATCTTTTTGCCGCGCTAGGGTTTAAACGGTCAGTAAATGCAGTTCCGAATTTCTCATATTCCATTGTTTTCTTTTTCTGCCTTCGTTCTTTTTAATACGCCCCAAGCTTCGTCCCTCTCTTTCTCTTCATCTTCGTTTCTCCTCCATTATTCCTCCTTCGCAAACCTTCCTTGCTATTCTAAGTGTTGAAAACCAATCAACAAAGCCTAACGACTGCCTATCTTGACTGAAATTTTAGGTTTTCGAGTCCCGTGTTTTTTCGGAGAATTACTTGTGGGGATTCGCCTTTGGTTGATGCATCTGGTTGATAACCACCGTATGTGAGTGATTATCCACAAGAGAGTTTGATACCCATTTGCGGATTCAGTGAATTTGTGGAAGTTTCTCGCGGATTGTTCACTTCATACTCATCTGGCCCATATCTACCGTGTGGGTCCGCAAGAAATTCTGCTACCGGTTGGCAGATTCAGGGAGTTTGTGAAAGTTTCTCGCCGATTGTTCGCTTGGGAATCTCTGCTGAAGTTGGGGAATTTTTGTTTTGGGGAGATATCTGTTTTGGATGAAAAAGGTGTAGATGACGAGCGATTACGAAGCATCGGACGGGACGGTAGATTCGTCAGCGTGGACCAGAGAGCAAGACAAGGCGTTCGAGAACGCGCTTGCCATCTATTGCGATGAATCGAGCGATAGGTGGGAGAGAATCGCGGCTTCGGTCGAAGGAAAGAGCGTAGAAGAGGTGAAACGCCATTATGATCTCCTGGTTGAGGATATCGACGGCATCGAGTCCGGCCGGGTGCCGCTTCCCTGCTATGCTTCTTCCTCCTCGTCTTCCGCCTCTCCAGATGCATTTGGGAGTGCCCATTACGGTAGTTTGCAGATCTCGCCGGAGTCGGTCCCTCCTGCCGTCGGGAAGTCTGGGTCTCGGTCGGACCAGGAGCGGCGCAAGGGGATTGCCTGGACTGAGGAAGAGCACCGGTATTGTCTCTTTAAACCTTTGAATCCTTTTGAATTTTTGTTGCTGTTTTGACGTTGGATATATCCAACTAATCGTTAAAATGCCATGTAGAGCTTCGAGAGGGTAACTGAACTCATAATTACTCTCTTCTATACACTTCTGCCTTATTTCCTCTTGATTTATAGGTACTATTATTTTCGATTTTCTTGGACAAATCTTGAGAAAATGCAATTCTAGTTGTTGACTGGAGGATAATCTTTTTATTTTGTTATTCTAAACCATTATTTATCTCCATCTGTGCTAACCGCACGATGCGGTGAATATTTCCTTCCAGAGCTGCTTGTCTTGGTTGGTTCAAATCCAATGTACGTGTTCGAGAGGTAAGTACGGATTGCTCCATGATGATGATGAGGTGCTAGCGTTAAAGGTCCTTTAAGTGCAGCGGGCCTCTCGACTTGTAGGAGAGTTGCACTTCAGGCATTTGTACTGGTGTGGAATCTCACATAGAAACCCATTTTCTAAGTCATTTTATGCTCAAATTTGTGCATTTATGCATATTCTCTGTTTCGAACCTATTCAGGCCTTTTAATCCTTTCCAATTCTTGTAGTAGCAAACCGATTTTTTACATTCCTTTCTTGGAACACTTGGGTTAATCTTATGAATTGGAGGGTGCGGTACCTGAAATTACAAGTCGCAGAGTTTGTCCATTCGTTACACTTCAAGAATGGAGGTAGCCTCTTTGCTGGAAACAGAAGGTAGCCTTTTACGCGGCTGCCATTTAGACGAGGTACATGATTGCTGGTTTATGATAAAGGCTGATTTGAGACCAACATTTCATATTAAACAATCAAGCAACAATACTTGTATGCTTATCTTTATTGTTGGTGCTCACATCTTGTTGTCGACATGAAGCTGGGATTCCATAGCTTCCTGTTTTCTTTAGACATTTTAGGTTCTTTTTACCTGCAGGACATCATAATACTCTCAGGTTACTTTCTTAGTATTGTGGCTCTGCAAAAGAAAGGTAGTTGATGTAATCTGAAGGTTTCCGATTCTTTGGGTAACTGGGTTGTAGTGAAGACATACGGCCGAGCTAAGCTATGTTGTGCTGCATTTGGCATGGCATTTCCTCCGCCTTAACCTTATCCAACCCTTCTTCCCACGCTAGGTGATATTTTCAACAGGGTGCAACAAAGAACTTTCAGGAGGTAACTCGTTCTAGCGCTTTTCTTGATAGGTTAGTTGGGAAACCTTCGAGCTGCTTGGGTATCAAACCCCTTATGTTAGAGAGCCATCCCCAAGAGATCTACTATTCCCCTTTTAGGGCTTTATTTGCATCACTTTCTAGTCTTCCTTTTGAACCTAACCTTTTAGCTATAACTAATGTTTTTTTCTTAGTAGGAATCTATCACTCTAGTGCTACACAGAAGCTTGATTTTACAAGTTTGATAACTACACAGCCCCATAATGGTTAGAATATCGGACTCACGATGTCTTGCTTTTCATTAAGAACATGAACCAACACTTGTTTTCCATAAAAAATCATGCTTAATCATCAGTGAGGTGTGTTTTTCCAAACACATTTACAATGACTGTCCCACACTATCATCACAAGGAATTACATTGTGTTATTCTGTTTGTGCATGTGAGATGCACTTGGTTGCTTCTATGTGCCAGAGAAAGGAAGGGAGGTGTTCTAGTTAACAACGACCGGTTAACGAAATATGCATTCTTACAGTGGAGGCATGTCCTTGTCTTCCTTGGTTGTTCACTGCTTATGTAGGTAAATGTGGTCTAATAATTTTTTCCTTCACAATGTTCATCCAGTAATTTTTTCTTTTTCTCTTTCTTGTGCTCTCTGGCTTTAGCACCCATCTTGTTGAACAACTCTTGCAAACTATTAGATAGCAATTCTGGTCTGATTTCTCATATGCAGTAAATTATTGGCTTGCTGTTTGGCATTGGCACTTTGCGGGTTCTCATTCCGTTTTAGCTATTCATTTGCCAAATATACAATCAAAAGTTCTTGAGTTAGTTTGCTAGCATATCAATCAAGGGCAAGTTTGCATTTCTGTTGCTAATGTGATGCATGTGATCTACTTCAGGAAACGTCATCATGTATTTGAAATTTGAACCCATGTTGAAGACCATGCTTCTTCCATTATTTTCAGTTTAAGCTTTGATCAGTCCAGAAGTTTTGGCTTCAATCATGAACTACGGTACTTAAGCTGTTAACGTATGGGAAATTTTTCTTGGATAACCTTTATGCTTATGCAAAGAGGAACTGAAATTAAGGAAATATGCTGAAAGAATCCTGCTAAGCTTGGTGCCAGGCGATTTAACTTAATCAATAAAAATTGACCGAATCCACTATAAATTTTGTTTCCCTTCAGTTTGGTCTATGGGAAGTAGTCTTTGAATCACAGACTATGCTGCAGAAGTTTCCTGTTCCTTTGCTAAACTGCTTTTGTTTTCATCTTATCATGCCTATTCATGCATACTTTCTGATTGGGTCTGTTGGTTCAGGTTGTTTCTGCTTGGATTGGAGAAGTACGGAAAAGGGGACTGGCGTAGCATCTCAAGGAACTTTGTGATATCGAGGACACCGACCCAGGTTGCCAGTCATGCACAGAAATACTTCATTCGACTCAACTCAATGAACAAAGACAAGAGGAGGTCCAGTATCCATGATATCACCAATGTTGGCAGTAGCGACGGCTCACATCCGGCTCCTATTACAGGACAGGTAAATGGAGCTGCTGGATCAACTGGAAAAACTCCGAAGCCAGTTGCTCTGCCACATTCCAGTCCTTCGGGTGTTAGTGTATATGGGACTCCTATAAGTCAGCCTGTCGGCGGACCACTTGCTGTAGGAACGCCAGTCAATCTGCCTTCAGGCCATATGGCATATGGAGTTCGCGTGCCAGTTGCTGGAATTGTTCCGGGTGGCCCCCCTATGAACGTTGCTTCAATGGCGTACCCAATGCCACAGGCATCATCAGCTCAAAGATGATCAAACAGCCCTTAAGCCTTGTTAAGAGTAGGTGCATATGGCAAGGTAGCTACTAAGTGCTTATGCTATTTGTCTGTGATTTCTTTAGATTAATAAAGCGGCGGTTCACTTAGGGGTTCCGTTGATTTTTCATTCACGTTATATGGGAATAAGCCAGGGGAGAAAGAATTGTCTTGGTGTATATGCAATTCCTGTAAATTTGTGGTTGGCAAACTGTGATTATGTTCAAGTCATGTCCTCTTCCTAGTGCAAATTTATTTGGTAGTAATCCTTGTGGAACTGAGTCAGGTTATGTTTGGATTTGATTTGGGAGAGAATTTACGTTACCTTCTAACTCATGTTGCCTTTATATTCCTCCATTTCCTTTCGAAATAAGTGTTTGCTTGGATTGAACCTCAAGAGAGAATTCAACTTATTCTCCCCTTTGGGTCTTCCAACCAAAACCAAGACTCATTTATTTGGTGTTAGTTACATGAATCCTTAAAGGTTTCCATCTTTTATTTAGAGTTCATTGAGACTATATGCTAGTTTTGCAATCTCTTGAAGTAGGGCATTTTGGTATGCTGCGTGAGATGGAGCTCTAGTGAGAGCGAGAGAGTCATGACCTTCAGTGAAGTTTGATTGGGAACACTTCAAGTGAAGCAGGGGAAGGTCTCAAAAATTGTTTTAGGGAAACAATAAAACATGTTCTTACTTTTTAAGAACTGCTAACATCGCACAAGATCGAGCACAATACTGACTAACAATCAATGAAGCCAATCCAATTTCTAGAGCAAAGCTCACCTAGCTAGGGGCCACTCACAAGTTCGATACCTGGGTCATGCATCTGGCTTTGGCCTCCCTGTTGGACCCAAAAAGAGGCTTGATATAACATCACAAGTTTATCTTCACCAGTATGGGAATTTATTTCGACATCATGTAATAAATATAAAAAAAATAGTTGGTATAACATCACAAGTTTATCTTTATGAGTATGGGAATTTATTTCAACATGATATGGTAAAACATCATATAGTTCTTTTTGAATTTGACTGCCAAGGAACGTCCACCAAGGACCAAGATCACCACAGCTAACTCTGCATGTGCTGCAAACACTGGTACAGAAAACTAGCTTGTAGTTGTCTCCGTGTTGCTCTATCCTGAACCAGTTATTCACTGTGGCCGGACCCGGTCTCCCGACCACCACACCGTACTTCACGTACCTCCTGCCTGCATTGTCCGCAGGGACCAATGTCCACAAGGGCTGCTCCGGGCAGGCGTTCGACTAAAAAGACTCCACATTCAGGTCTGTCGCTAGCCGGATCGAGTTGCTTCAAGCAACTGGTGTACATGTAGCTCATATAACTTCAATAAAGGAAGCATATGCTTGCTTAATGTTCTGTGGACAATGGGTAATTGTAAGAACCCGAGTACAAGCCACCATGGTGCTCCTTCTGGACCGGCATTATGTGGTAACGTGAACCAGCATTGAGTGGTTTGCCGTCGATATCATGTACTCGGCCTGGCGCAGCTCCGGCCAGGATGTTCGAGATCAAGAGAACTACCAACGAGAGGATGGCCAACATTGTCGTTAGGACGGCAATTCATGGTGCGCTATCTGATTTCACACTGAGTCAACATGCTCCACTGTGGGATCCAGGTCAACCAATCTACACCGTTTGTGATCAACCAGTCGACGGTTTGAATGCCGGTAAAACCAATCGGTCTTCAAACTCAAAATCAAGGGTCAGACCACAGGATCAAGGTCAACCGATCTCCGCCGTTGATGTCGGCAAACTCAATTGTTTAAATGGTGGCGAGACCAAAGATTGCTGCCCGTGGATAAGGATCTGATGGGGCCTAGAGGTCATTGCTGATATGCTTCTACATTGACAATTTCTGAATTTCTTGCTTGGTTTTCAAAAACAATGGCTTCGGCTTCTTACAGGCCAAGTTTTGTGTACTATTGCAACAAATTAAGCCTTTGTTTATGATAATAATTGACTACAACTCTTAGTTTAATTCTTTTAGCAACGAATCAATGATATTGTAATCCAATAAAGTAGGTTTTATTTATTGTTTCTTTTTAAAAGGCAAGCTCGATTAGGCAAACACTCACTTAGGAGTGTTTCGGCTCCAGCTTCAACCTTCAACGAAATCGCTATTCGTAGTTCTTAGCTTTTAGAGAACCAAACCAAATCGTAATATAATAAAAACAGAATGAGTGGTTATGGTTTGATTCTATTTTGAACAACGATTCTACTTATTTAAGATTTGACTAAATACCGAATATATGTGATGATATTATTTTATATTAGAAAGGACTTGATATGGTATGAAAGTTAAGTACTATAACCCAGCTTAGACTTCGGTGCACGTCTGAATTTGGCCAGACCAATCCCATCTGCTTTTGCCCAAGGAAAGAGGATTCTAAACAAGCTACAAACTAGGGGCGCACATGGGTTAGTTCAGTCCTGGTTTAAATAATAAGACTTGCTTTTTGTCTTGTCGGTATAAAATTTAGACATGGACGGAACCTCTCTGCGTCAAGTGTACGAGTTTATCTGAATTTAAAGGCTTAATAGTTAAGTTTGGGATCTGACAATATTGATCCGACCGGTGCAACCCCAACTTAACCCGATTAAGTTCAAGTTCGGGTATGAGGGTAAGATGTCCCAACATTATTCAACCGGATACTTTCTCCAATCAGTACCCGACCATACATATACACACACACACACACATATATATATATATATATATATATATATATGTATGTATAAATATGTGCCCCATATCTACCTGCTCCGTGGAACTGGTTAAAAACCCGTCATGTCTACCCAACCAATCCCAAAATGAGTTACAATGGATTGGATTTCGGTCAATATATTTCATACTTGATTCAAAAGCTGGACCTATCTTTGAACCACTTAACTTAGGGATGGCAATAGAGTGGGTTGGTGGTATACTTTTACTCGGCCCCTATATATATATACATATATATGTATATACATACATACATATATATATATATATATATATATACATATATATGTATATACATACTATATATATATATACATATATATATACATACATATACATATATATACATATATACATACATACATATATATACATACATATATATACATACATATATATATATATATATAGCAGGTAGATATGGGGCATATATATACATACATATATATATATATATATATATATATATATATATATATATATATATATATATATATATATATATATATATATATATATATATATATATATATATATATATATATATATATATATATATATATATATATATATATATATATATATATATATATATATATATATATATATATATATATATATGTGTGTGTGTGTGTATATGTATATATATATAGGGGCCGAGTAAAAGTATACCACCAACCCACTCTATTGCCATCCCTAAGTTAAGTGGTTCAAAGATAGGTCCAGCTTTTGAATCAAGTATGAAACATATTGACCGAAATCCAATCCATTGTAACTCATTTTGGGATTGGTTGGGTAGACATGACGGGTTTTTAACCAGTTCCACGGTTCCAACAGGAACTGAATTGGGCTAAAAACTACCTGAACCCAGAACTGGAACTGGGACTCACCCGGTCCAGTTCCAGTTTCAGCTTTTCCACAACCAAAACCAAATCCAAATCCAAACCTGGAACCGGAGTTGTCTAGGTTGGGGTATCAGTTGTCCAAATTTGGGGTAGGATTTGTTTTGTATAAGTTGGATCACGATAAATCTCAATTGATAATTTCCTTCATCCCTAAATTTAGCACTTAGTTTTTCTTTGCTTATGATCTTTCACGGCATGCTTTTAGCTTATTTTAGTGTAACTTAATGGGTTTTGGGTAACACCAATCTATGGGTTTAGTTTTCTTTTGTTACAAGAGGAGGCCGAAGCCTAACGTACGCACCCGCACATGCATCCTCTGGGAGTCGAACTCCCCACCAGCAACAACAGCGCTAGGGCACCGTGCTGTTGAACTTGCTCGCAGTGCAGAGTTGTGTTTAGTTTTGGTTTCACCTTTATTATGTTCACAAGCTAATTTCAGCTCAGTTCAGGTCCTGGGTCAAGTTGGATCAGCTAGAAGCTAGATCAGGGTTCAAGTAGGCTTGGTTCGAAATTGATTGGGGTCAAGAACAGTTCGGGTCAATACATGTGAGAGATCTCAAAACAACCCGTTTCGCAAACAAGTCAAGTTTTGAAGTAGTATTACACCCATAGATCTATCAAAACATTAACTTCTCACCTAAACCTTAAATCAACATTAATGTCACTATGTTAAGCTGAGCAATTAGTAAGTCACAGCGGCCAAGCGAAAATGAAAACCAAATCTAAAACCAAGTTGGATCAGCTACATGATTCAACCATTGAGCTGAATCTTATGCCGTATAAGCAAGATGGGTTAGTCAGAATCCTACCTGTATAAACACAAAGCGTATAAGGGCACCATGCAGTGGATACCCTTCTGAACACGAAAAAGGAAAACCAGGTACTCTCCCACTCTGCATTGCAGGTTTTGAATTTGAAATACCCCATTGTTATGGTTCGGATTTGGTAAAAACATCATTCCTTCTTTTCTTTTTATTCTCATTGTCTGATTGAAATAGATTTTGTGGTGAGCCATGGAAGGGAAAGGTTTTCTAATTGTTGGCACCAAGAAATTACTGATGTGGTGAGCGTTGTTAGAAAGCGCCTACGTCCGCATGTTTTGTAGATCTAATTTGGTTTGGAATCACTGGTTCCGGTCCTTAACCACTCAGAACCAAAGAAAAATATTAAAAATGGAAATTTCAAAAAAAGATAAAAACGAAGAAAAGGACCCAGTGGTTAGGAACTGCTGGTTCTGGTTTCAAGAAAGCTAGAACCACAATCAAACTAAGTGGTTCCTGTTTCCAGGTCCGGTTTGACCAGTTTCAGGTTCAGGCCCGTTCTTGGCCTAGTTCAATTACGGTTGGAACCGTCTGGCCATGTCTAGTAAGATCTGATTTTCGAAGTTCACTGAGACACTTGAATGAAAGTAGAGTGACCAGCCAAAAAAAAGAAAATTTGATTTGATTAAGGATGACAACTAGGGATGGCAATCTCTACTTGTCCTGTCCCTACATGGGGGCAGGTTCTCAAGAGAGAAAACCTACCCCCTGCAAGACGGGGTGAGGCAGAGAAGACCCACAAGCAGGACAGGACGAGGCGGGTTGGGGTAGGGTACAAGGCTGACAGAGCTGTTTGCTCCGATCTCCTTCTCTAGAATTAAGTCATAGTGTTAGCTCATCTGGAAAGGCTCTCTAACTCTCATGGCTCAGGTGGTGAATTCGATTCTCCAGGCATGCATGTGTGTACGTAAGGCTTTGGCCTCCCATTGTAAGGAAAAAAATAGAAATAAAAAAAGAAGTCGCTTTCTGTAAGACTCTGTCACAGGATGGATTTCTGTGGCGCGCGCGCCCGCGTGCACCCGTCCCCATCCTTCGTTCGATGGCTTTAGAGAGTGCGAGCGCCAAGCGACGCACGGGCGTAGACGCATGCGCCGATTGATGTAAACCTCCCTTGTACGTGTATGTGTTGTATTCGGCCCATTGTAAAGCCCGGGTGTGTTTTATGAAACTTGGGTTAAGTCGAGTCGTGTGTGTAACTTGACTTAGTGTGGTGTCGGTTCATGGTGGGCTAGGTCTAGTGGTGTGAGTCAAGTAGGTCTAGGCTAAGTCGTGAGTTAGTCCTAGACTAGGTTGGGTCTTGCATTTCGGTTCTTGTATTGGATCGGATATGGATCCACGTATTGAGTCTTTGGTTTAGTTCAATAGGTAGACTTAGTGTAGGCTGGTTCACGTTTGAACCGTGGGTCACCTTGAGGGAGCAGTTATGACAGGGAACCGTCCCTTGAACCACCAGGTGCTATGAAGGGAGAGCTGCAGTTCCCCAAGCCTGCGTTCTCTTGAGGACAGGTATGGGTTGCGGTTACAGCCAGATGCTGGGATGAGTGGGAGCAGTTGGAGCGGTTCTCAACATAGCATTTAAGCAAGACGCGTTGAAGATTTGCAGCAGAGATGGTGAGAGTGTGAGCCGAGTGCAAGTCCTGCCTTAGGTGAACCGAGTGTTAGTATGGTGTTCTGTCTCCCGTGTGCATGCGTTTGTAATGTGATTACCGCTTGATAATGGAATGAAGTGTTTCGATGGCTGTAAGCTTCCGTGTGACCTGCGTTCTAGTGTAGCCTTCGTCTAGGACAAGAGTGTTCATTGAAGAGGTGCACCAGGAGCAAGCTTCCGCAAACCGAAGAATCCAGCCATGAAGAACAGCGTTCCGGTGGCATTCTGCGCAGAAATCGGGCTGAGGTGAAGAAGGAGTCTTCATCTGCCATCACAGGTAAGAAAAATCGAATTTAAGAATTTATCCTGTGACAGACTCTCTGATACGGTGTTCTCGGAGGGCCATTGTGCTTAGTGAGCCCAATGTCGTTGAGCTTCAATATTCAAAACATTCGATCTTTCCTCCTTTTTTTTGAAGTGCATATTTGAATACCCACGAGACGATTGTCACCAAATATGTAACTCATCTGAATATACGTTCGAAATGCTGTAAACCACTCTGTCGCCGAGAAACTCGTTTTTGTAAAACAATGGCCGAATGTACACAGAGCAAATGCTTAGTTCCGCAAGAGTAAATTCGTTCCTAGGAATGCTAGCCATCTCCCGTGTTATTCTTCGTCTCTGTTTTGGAAGGAACAACACAGTGGATTTCCTTCCATGTAGCTATTGTAATCTGGTTGGGCTCTGCAAGCCCAGCCCATCTTGCCAATAGAAAAAACAAAGAAACCCCAGATGAATGCTCCACGTTCAGTCAGGAATGCCGACCTCTCAATTTCAAGCGTCAAATGCGGAACTCCTTTGAAACTCCCACTGTTGAGCAAAATGAATTTGGTAACTACCACCTTTAGAGGCGGTGGTCGACCGGCAAATCCAGATTAAGCAGTAGCGAGGTTTCAGAAGCAAAAATCAACAGCTCACTCTCTGTTCTCTGACAGAATCCATGCTAAGCCAGACACCGAGACTGGCTGACCAGTTCTGGATCCAAAGAAAAGATTAAGGAATTGAACTAGACGAGCACCAACACGGAACAAATGCGCATCTATGACATTTTCTCGACAAGCTTTTACTTGATGCCCATAATATGAGAAACTGACTTTTGAATCATTAAAACCAAACTCTAACAAAGATTCTATAAGGCCCAAAGTAAACCATTAATATTGAAAACTTCACCGGAATTAAATGATGCACGTAAGATCACTATAAACCAAGTGCAGTTAAGATTATGGAAAGAACACTAACCCTGTTAAGTCAGCTCACATGGTTCTGGCAATTCAATTTTTAAAGAACGAAATCCATGGAAGCTAATTTCCAAGGAATCACTGGGAATTCGAATCACTGCTTGCGTTCAATTCCTTGAAGGTTACGCATTCAAAACTGCACAAACTTGTTCACCACGTCCTGCGGCCAACGTTAGAAGTGAACTCTCTCTCTCTCTCTCTCTCTCTCTCTCTCTCTCTCTCTCTCTCTCTCTCTCTCTGTGTGTGTGTGTGTGTGTGTGTGCGTGATCGTCCATCGGGGAGATTGGACAGTGGTACTCCGGGGTATACTATCATTCCTTTTATATATATATATATATATATATATATACCAACTTTGGGACACTTAGTACTTTAAAATATAATTGGACTGCACTCCTCGTAATACAAAACCAATGCACTACAATCAATTCATTATCGTAGCACGGTACTAAAGTGAGAGCAGCTACATATGTTGCTTCCCTGCCCATACATGAATAAGTACGCAGATAAATAGCATATATCTGCAGGCAAACACACTAAAAACCACCAAATAGAAGAACCTATTCTGCAATGACTAAACTAACTGTCCACGGTCATACTTTAAGTTCACCTACCATAGAAGATGGCCAGGCTCTTGCTAGTAAAATTCACTTTACATGACTCGGGGAAATGCAATCCAGCTTCGTCACAAGCTACTTTCGAGATGTGTGGGCATGAACTCACATCCAAATGGTTTAATGATTTGCAGCATTTTGACAAAAACCTCATCCCACTAACAGTAAGCTTGGTGCAGTTGCTGGCCTTGAGAATCCTCAACGGGTGTTCTCCTCCCTCCAAAATAAAGAATGGTTCGTCGGTGATCTGATCGCAATGCGAGACGCTGAGCTCCTCTAGATTGCAGCAGTATGAGAAGATGCATTTGAAAGCTTCATCTGAAATGTGGGAGCACCATTCCATCGACAGGTTCCTCAAGCTGCCGTTCAAGGAGAATGCGAGCCGTGACACAGACTTATCAGTGACATTTCTGCAACCAGAAATCACTAGTGTCTCCAGGTTGCCGCAAGAATTTGCCAAATACAAGACAGACTCATCGCCAACCTTGGAGCAATCCGTGAGTTCCATCATCTTCAGAGAAGATCTACAAGCATTGGCGACACATGAAATTCCAAGATCGCCCACTTTCGTGCATTTGCTGACGTCCAAGACCTTGATGCGGTTGCAGCCTTCTACCAAAGCACGCAGACCACTGTCTGTTAATTTGAAGCATCCGTGCAAAATCAATTCCTCCAATTGATGGCAGCTCATCGACAAGACGTCCAGTAATCCATCAGAGGCCAGCTTGCAATTTGAAAGATTAAGGCGCTTCAAGCGCCTACACTCTTTGGCGATGGCTGACAATCCTGTATCTGTTATCTTCGAACACGAAGAAACATCCAAGCATTGCAGGTGAGGAAGACCTTTAGCAAGCTGCTCCAATCCAACATCTGTGATGTCTGTATCCGTTGATTATATTAATGCACCGAAAAGACATCCCATTCCATTAATGTTAAGATGAACAAAGTTAACTAGCAGATCCATGGCATACAAGGTTTCCAATTAAGAAAACCTCATTTTAAAAGCAAAAATCAACAAAAGTACCAAAGATGGCTGTTTGGCTAGGAGAGAATGTTACCGGAAAGGAAATTCAAGTTACCTACCAACCTAAATTCTTATGTTCTCTCTTTCACTTTAAGTACGGTAGTTTGATTTCTCAATCTTTCAAGTTAATTTCCACCTTTGGAGGGATGCCGATCCCCAGAATTACAATAAAAATATAGCAGTCAGGCATCGATTCATAGAGATATGAAAAGATGAATTCTTTGGAAGGTGGGAGCTTGGAGTGAATACTAAAGAACTCTTAACATCAACCGTTTTCATTAGCGAGATCATATCCAAACATACCAAAAAATAAGAAATTCAGAGGAATAGAGTTTAAGGTAACCAAATCAACCAGAAACTAACAAGGGAAGTACGAGAGAGAGGAACGAAAGGATGGAAGAAAATGGCGAACTTTTACAATGTGAGAGGGTGAGGACCTGCACGGATTGGAATCCCCGAGCGATGACAGCGAGGTCAGCGTCGGTCACGCCGGGAAAGAAGGACCTGGAAGTCGACTGAGCCATATCGAGTTCGACGGCTCTGGAGAACCTGGCTGCCATCTTCCTCAGCATCAATGGTCCCGCCCGAACACATAGCTTCTTCCTCTCAGTGCTTTGCAGAAAGAGCCACCTCTTGCACACCAGAGAGTAATTGTTCCGGTCTCCATCCTTCTGCAGCTTCCCCAGTATCCCTATCAGCACATCGTCTGTCAGGGCCTCGTTTATGCACACCTCCCCATCCCTCTTCGCCATCGATCAGAGAGCACCAACAAGGAACCTGGATTCCACAAGAAGATGATAAAAGGAAGGCAAAGAGAAGGAGGATACCACGAAACACCCAAAACGATGAACACACACAAGATTTCAATGAAAAAATCGATCCACACATCAGAAAACACGAAAATGTGAGAGCACCCACCACCCAAACAAGCCGAAATGTTTCTTCACTCAACCACCAAAACGAAGAGTGAGGGCAAAGATGTGATCTTGATGGTACGCCTTAACAGGAGCCTGATACCAACCCCTATTGATGCGTACACGCCCCAAACCACGAATCTCCTTCAAAGCTAAGGGATTATTGAGCCACAGGGACGGTAGAGAGGCCCTCTAGGAAGAAGAGGAAAGGAAAAGGAGGGATTACTGAATCTGATAAAGAGACTCTTGCAAAACAGAAAATCCCTAACCCCAACCTGATCAGCACCCCCTTTTTCCCTAACCTAAATCATCGTCAACTGTGGTTATCCAATTCCCAAAAGGGGAACTTTTCAGAACTTTATACAAAGGATGACCTTCCAATGTGGGTCGGGTCCTTTTTTCTGGATTCGGATTGATCCAGTTCCATAATCATTGCCAATCTTGTAGAAAATACCAATGCATAAGCAGGTTTGGAGCTGAATATGCCAAAGTGGAACCCCGAAAATCAACTTTATTTTCTTAAAATAGAAAAATAGAAAATCGGGAATCAATCCAAACTGCATCGATTCAGGATCAGATCTAAATGTTGGATGCATCAGGAACAGGATTGCGAATCTTTCTTGGGCTAGTTGGTGACGCATGCCATCCAGCGTCGTAAATTTATTATTCATAACTTGTCTTATTAAATAAATAAATAAATAAATAAACTCATAAAGAACCTAACAAAATTAAATAATAATAATGATGATGCTATAGGTAAACTAAATAATGAAAGAGAAAGCAACCAAATGCCTTTTGGAGTAAGAACATCTTAAATATTTATATATTTTTCTTTAAAGTAAGAATTAAATAGGCGGCATTTTCATAGATCTGTGCCCGAGTCCAAAAGTACATTACATTTAAGAGAACATAGTCCACCCCCGCTTAAATAAAGATTTGGCATGATCAACAATAGAAATTTAAACTTAAAAAGTAATGTATATTAAATACAAAAAAGTATAACAATAAACTTTATTTTTTAAATTCAAATCTCAATGATTTGTTATACTGATTGATTGGTTACCGATTAAACAGTTAATAAATATACACATGTATCTATTGAACTGTTAATAGATGTACACATATACTGATTTCTCTCATAGTAGTCAATTCAAGTTAGCTGAGCACAGGACTCATAAAGTCTTCATCCCTCCCTCGTTGTACCTGTTATTTAGAATCTGTCCTAACAAAGACTTTTCTCAAGCTTAATTTCTAGGCTTGTATATACAATGACAGATCTACCTTGAGGCAAGATGGATAATGTTCCATATGAAATTTGAAAAATCAATGAAAAAGTTACACAGCAAGATTGAATTCATGATTATTATACATAGTTTGCCTCACCTTAAATGGTTCAATAAACAGTTTGTCCAACTCCTAAAAGAAATTATAGATCCACCACTGCCTATACATCCTGCTTTTCCTCTTAATTCTCTTTCATCTTTGTATTGATTCCATCCGGTTCCAAAACTGCAGTATCATTCTCCACTGGCTTATACTTGCAGTGGTCTTTTTATCATGTCAGCGATCACATTCAAAACAAATTATATGTATGCACACCTTCATACTTTATTATTTTTCCAATTCCATCTATATCATACTTGGTTCTTAGTGGTTTCTTAGATCAATTTCAACGCATACTCCTGCAAATTTACCTCTAGCTTTGGCAATATTGAGATCGATTTTGATGCTCTTCCCCATCAGATCCCCAACAGTTCTCATGATTTACTTATTTTAGAGTTTAATGGGTAGTCCCAACAGTTCGATCCATGCGCAATCCAATCTATCGTCATTTTATCAGGATTGAATTCTGGTTTTGATTGTCGAATATGCCAAATAATGCTCCAAAATTTTCCGACCTGAATAGGACAGGGAATGCCCGACCTGATCAGGTTTGTGTTTGGGTGGGCGGGTAAGGTGCCCTGACCCATACCCAACCCAATACCCAAACCACAAAACACACACACATGCGCAAACATACATTGTTTCTACCAAATACCCGCCCTGTCATCACAATTAAATGTGGATTGCAAAAGATCATGTTGAGTTGAATTGAAGACAGTAACTTTCTACATTAGAGCATCGTGAATAATAAAGCATACCATCTCAGCCGAGTTTTGGCCAACTCAAGAGAGTTTCAGTTCTCAACTGCTTTAGGTGAAGTTTAAACCAATTTTTGGTAAATAGATACCAAAACCAAACCAATCTTTAGCCTACACTAAGAGGGGTCGGCAATATGTATTCCTAATGGTTATATTATATTTATATTTTGATCAAATTTTTAGTCAATGACTAGTTTTATATAAATAATGATTAATTTGTGAATGGTACTGTTGTCATCTCAAAACCTGCTGGTTGAGTTAGACATGATTTAGGGCATGCCAGAGAACCCTCATCCTTGTTCTAAAGATTTGGGCGTCAACAGGTACCAACCACCAACAAGATTGAGTGGTCACAATTCCAGTCTCATCGGGCACCCTACCGGACTCGAAATGCCAGAAGGTCAACAACTGATGCCCACCCAAAGTAACACGGAAAGATCAGGACATGTCAGGTAGACCTGTTTCTGTGATGGACCTGCTTTTTATATGAACACAAAATGACACACTACGAACACAACCCAAAACATGAATTTGTTACAAAATTGTCAAATGCAACAGTTTAGGAAGAAGCCGAATGGATGCAACACGAAGTCCGAATCTGTGTCCACTAAAAGTAATGAGTAATGTGAAAGACACGGAGTCATGTTTGGTTTGACCATTTTCTAATGCGAACACGAGATGACATGACAAAATCACGGACCCGAACAAGAACTTGCCACCCCAATGCAAACATGGCATCACAAATTATAGGTGAAGATTGAACTTCGATAACTATGTCTTCATAAAACGGCTTTTGCTCCCTCTCAAAACATAGTTATGAGTCTAAATAACAAGTCTCGGAGGAAATGAAGTGTAAGGGAGACAGGGAAGAAGGTGTGAATGTTAGCTCACTGGTAGGGCTCTCACATGCCCACTTGCAGGTGGTGAGTTCGATTCCCATAGGAAACATGCATGTGTATGTGTGTTTAGGCTTCAGCTGCCGTTTGTAACAAAAAGAAAGAGTGCCAAAATATATTGGTGTAAATGCACGAAATCAGACTTCGGATGTGTGGATCCTCACAAAACAAGTTGGTTCTTATTTGCTGATTAAAAATCTCTTTACATAATGAACATTATAAAGCCCCGACTTGGCTTATGATATTCGGATCATTTGTACCCATTCTACGATCCAATATCCACTGAAACCATTTTTTCAATACATACAATGATCCCTCAAATATCAAGCCACACAAGTTCTTTTAGCTTTTTTGGTGTAAACAGTGAGGCTGAGTATCAAACTCGTGGCCATCAATTTGTGAATCGACCCCTTAATCAGGTGAGCTATTGCTCTCTGTGTCATTCTCACAAATTTCGAAAGCTAGGGAAAGCTTTCCAAACCATAAAATCTAGATAAGTAGCCAAATTCCTAAATGTAGCATGTACACAATAGAGTTGGAAACCCCTCCAGAAGAGTCCCTTTCGCTGATAAAGATCCAACGGGACCCGACGTCACCATGTTGCGAATGTTCGAAGGAATCTAATAGCGAAAATGGATCCCGGGCGATCGAGTTGATACAAATGCACCTCTGCAATCCGATGAGAAGCATGAAGTAGTGCATTCATAAGGTAAAGTGGCTCTCAAGGCAAAGATTTCACACATAGAGGTGTCACGGAAACCAGGATTTGGACAGAATCGTGCACTTTGTGATAATTTGACAACTCCGCTGCGTATTCATCATGCATATGAGGACGAGTTTAAAACCCATCGTGTTCCTGAATTATCCCAAAAATGAAGGTATAGAAACGCATGGTGCGCCTAGACCCTAAGAGTTCCTGAGTGGTTTGGTTGAACTGTTTATAGTATACAACCCGTTGTATAGTGGTGTTTCTATTTATCTATATTTTGTAACTAAATAGATGTTATTTCGATGAACTGTTCCTGTTTGTAGGACACGTACCTTAAAGAATTGAGAAATCAATAGCACCCATCGATGAACAATTGCGACGGTTCATATTAAAAAACATAAAATACATCCAAGCAAGCCCTAAAGAATCTTACGAACAGGACTCCTTGATGAACAATAGCATAAGTTTGTAATCACATATATTTGTTTGTATCTACAGCGCAAAATTATCATCATACTTTTTTCAGTTCTTTTTCCATGTCATTTTCATTTGGCAAAATAATTAAGAAAAGAATATTTAACAGATACGGTTATCAAGTAAAACGCAATAACCATATTCAGAACGAATGCTGATTTTGAGGATGGAATCCCTTGGGAGTCTTCACCTGAGAACACAATCTTCCAAGAAGCTGGTCAGCTGGGAACTATAGAGGCTTGGATTGTTCCGGAAGTGGTCGACATGAGGAGAAAAGATGAAATCACAAGCCCGAACACTATGGCCGGCCTTACGCTGCTCATCTATGAAAGATTCCACTGATTTTGCAGGGATAACCCGGTCTGCGGAACTATATATATACAGCTGTGGACATTTTGGCTGCTTAGATGAAAGGATGTCTAATACGTCCCAAAGCCTTCTGTAAATCCAAAATATAGCCTTAGTTGGATGATTCACACAAACATGCAAGATGGGAAGCTCAGCGTAATAACAAACTTGCTAGAAGAAGGTCAAAAATCACAGTGAACCATCAAATGAACTAAATAATTTCACTGTCCAAGGGGAAATGGGCTGTTTTTCCTTTTGCAACAAAAGGTGGTATTCATGTGCTCATGGCAAATTGTTACACTTGATGGTTGAATTCATACATAATATATCTAACTCTTTTGTAAGCTCTCCCTCTCTCTCTCTCTCTCTCTCTATATATATATATATATATATATATATATATATATATATATACACACAGGAAAACTGATTCATGCCAAGCTCTTGATAACCTGCTCTCATGCCTCCTTTTTTTCTTTTTGGGCTCATGAATATAATATGATTATCCTTTTCTTCCAAACGCGGCTGTAAATTTATGAATTATACTCATGCCCAAAAAAAAGTAAAGAGGGGATGGGTGACACACTACCAACAATGATCAAGAACAAGTTCAAATATATATATATATATGTGTGTGTGTGTGTGTGCTGCAATAATAGGTAGTCGAACTGAAAGATATATGTAGGCAATGTTTATTTGAAATTAGTATGCAGAAGCAAGTGAATTGGCTGCCACCAAGCCAGTGCTGGTGGGGCCATCGAGTTTGGCTATGACCTCTCTCCAACGACGGACCAACTGGCCATCTCGAGCATAATGCCTATGATTTACTACACGGACGACTGTCGCTATCATCAAAACGTGGTAAATCCATTCAAACAGGAACAACGAAACAAAACGTTGATCTTATGTTAAGAACATGGTAGGCATCGAACAGGTTAGCCTAGTCCGCTACCATCAAAGCATTGGTATGCAGTTCTAGGGGAAATTAATGCAATAACTAAAACAATCAGGTGAAGAGTGAAATTCTTACTTGTTTATTGTAGGAAGATTCAGAACAACCTCAAAGAATTTTTCAAGAATCACAAGCAGAGCTGCTTCCGCAACTGCAGGTCTGGGCTCAGAACGTATTGCATAATTTGTATCAGCATCAACTACAATTTCAACACCCGATTCACTCACTTTTAAGGATCCCTTCGTGGCGATGCTCTGTTTCTTCAGAAGAGCAGCTGAGAAACCAGATGCCCAGACCTTCAATCAACGGCAAAGGGAATCAGAACTTAAAATAACAAAAATTAGTATTGAGACAGGAAACAAATCTGCTAATGAAATAAAGAAATATCGTATCAAGTACTGCACGAAAGCGCTCACTGAAAGAAAAGAAGAAAAGTAACATATTAGCAAGAGATAGCCATGAGAATTTGGATATAGACCAACTACCAACCTGCGGATCAGGAGCTGCAACAGGCGCAGAATCCACTATGCAACCTTTGATGTTCTCAATCACAGATGGATCCTGATGAGATAACTTCTCAAGAATGACACCGTACCTGTTAAATACAAGAATAACATTTTCACCAAATCCTGCCACTCCAAAAATTGCATATGGGGATAAAGCTACTGCAGGCGCACAAAGGAAGCTCCAATATACAACCAATGGATCTTTTTGCCAACAATCGAGTGTTTCAGCACTCAGTTCATATGGATTGATTCATCATTAGTTATTTTGTTCGGAAAATTTTAATGTTTATATGTGCTCTTTTAATTTAAAGATGAATGTTCACAAATCTAATGCAAAGCATGATAAGCTGTTGAATTTAAGCTTTGTGAAATCATAATGAAATATGTATAATTTGAAACATGCTCTTTTTCTTCAGAAACATGTTCTTTATTAAAGTACACAATGTGAATCCATACTTAATACCAGTGTTATCTGTATCGTACGATACAGTAGAACACGATACGATACGGTAACCTGTATCGTAAGATATAGGTTATCGTGCTGTATCATATGATACGACCCACAGGCGATACGGGTCGTATCATACGATACAGCACGATAACCTGTATCTTACGATAAAGGTTACCGTATTGTATCGTGTCGCACCGTATCGTACGATACACATAACATTGGTATTAAGTATGGATTCACATTGTGTACTTTAATAAAGAACATGATAAAGGGCGATACGCCAAAAAAAAAATTCAATTTTTTTTTTCAATTTTTTTCAGGTTTATGGCCTCTCTTCACTTCCCTCCAAGGCATTCTCCAATATGCTTGTAATTTGGGTTTATAATTTTATTTATTAAATAAGAATAATTTATGAACAAATAAAAATTATGACAAAATCATTTCCCTTTCTGTTGCCAACTTTCAGGTATATTTCTGCTAGCAGTTTCTAATTTCATGAGATCGCAAACAATTAAAAACATTTGGTTGTCTAGTGGGCATTTCACAACTTCACTATTTTAGGCTTTACCTTACATGACTTTCATTGAGTTGAACATTATCAACGTGTGTAAGGCTTAACTAAGTCTCTGAAGTGAGAAATGAAGCTGAAGCATTAGTTAAAAAGCTAGTCTCTAGTAAGCGAAAAAGATGATATCATCAAGTAATAATATCACATCACTGAGGTGTCATAGAGTCAATAATCAAAGAAATTGAGCTCATTGTTTTGCTCACATATGAAAATTAGCAAATATGACAACTACATGTACAAAGATAGCAGTTTGTTAATTTTGATATATCAGATAAGTGGATTATGGAAGATAACGAAGAAAATGCACTCCTAACCGAAGAAGACTCTTAACCGAAGAAGACATTGCATGAATTAATTTGATGTGCAACATCACGAAGAAGATGAAGATTTTCATTTTAAAACAGAAGGTGATGAGAAACTTTGAATCTTTATCAAGTAGAAGATGAAGATTATTTAGTTAATGATCCTTATACAAATTTACAATATGTAAAATGTAAATGCATTTCATTTTTTGCTTCAAAATATATAATTTTGGATGCAATTGTTCAATGGTGAATGTTCAATCTGTGCTAAACTTTGCATTATATGAATTTAAAGCAATTACCATATTTTTCTAGATTTTTTTGAATTGTTACTAATTTTCTTGATTTTTAAATAATTTTTGTATTATTTTAATATTAAAGTATGATACGATACGATACGATACGCCCGTATCGTGGAGCCCAGCGATACGCGTCAGACAACACTGCTTAATACCCCATCAATGGTGACAAAAGAAAGGATACACGCTCAATTATACACACATATCAGGGGAAGATATGTTATTGACTCCATTGACGTGATTTCGTGAGAAACTGCCAAGGCGTGCTTGAAATGCCGAAATCATGGTACGAAGAACACCTACATAAAATCAGCTCCAATTTTCTAGAGAAAATACACATAATTATCTGCTAAGAAATTTTTGGGTATGAAGAACACTTGATTCCGCTATATTTACCAAAATGCACCCTACCCAGTGTTTCTTTCATAAAGTGCATTGCACTTGACTACGTAGAACGATAAGGGTTTAGGAGAAACTCAGTAGAAATGTTATAAGCATAACTTTCGATGAAATAATGATGAGATTTACCAGTGTTGTCCGTATCGCACCGTATACGTATCGTATCGTGGGCCACCACTATACGATACGGGGGCCCGTATCGCAGGTGCGGGCGTATCGCACCATATCGTGCGATACGGGCGATACGCCCTGGGACCCTTATAAAGGGTCCTGGCCCGAGAGAAACCCATGATTTTTCATGGGTTTTCTCTCTCCTTTTGGATTTCTCAAGCTCCCTAAGAGTCAGTTTTCGCATCCTTGGTATTCAAAGCTCTAAAATCGTGCCCTACGGTTTCCGTCCAAGCCTCCAAACTCGGATTTAGGTATATTTTGAATGTTTTTTCTATTTTTTCCTTTTATATTTATTTTTTTTTGTTATTTCATTTTTTTTAATGACAAAATATGAAATTATTAAGTGTTTGTATACGATTTTTATTGCATTCATGAAGTGGGAGACACTCGATTTGAGTGTTATTTGAAGATTGGGGGATTTACGAAGTGCTTTTATTTTCAGGTTTTTGTTTGAATTAAAGTACTCCATTGAGATGGCAGGAAGGGGTGGTAGAGACTCTCATTCAAAGTCTGATGATCCGGCATGGCAGTGGGGTATACCATAAGGGTTCAAGGTTAAAAATCAGATGTTTATTTTGTGAAAATGTGGTTAGTGGTGGAATTTCAAGGTTGAAACACCACCTAACAGGAACCAGGAAAGAAGTTGCACCATGTACAGGCAGAGTTAGAAGTGTGCCAGAAGGTATTAAATGGCAATGCTTGCAGATGATTCAGAGCATACAGGAAAGTTTGCCTTCAGATGCTAGAATAGATATTGGTAGTAGCAGTTTGCGAGCACATAACAGGGAAAAGAGGGTTACAACTGAAGACTTTGGAGGTAACAGAAGAGGAAGTTCAGAAAGGAGTAGAGGAAGAGCTTCTTCTTCTAGCATATATTTGTTCTTTCCTCATTCCACTACACCTGGTGCTCAACCAGGAATTCGTGCTGCTATGGCTTCAGAACAACTGCATGATCAAGCAGACCTTGCAGTGGGCAGATGGTTTTATGATACATGCATCCCATTTAATACAACAAAAAGTTTTCATTTTCAAGCAATGGCAGATGCAATTGCTAACATTGGTCCAGGATACAGGGTGCCCTCTTATCAGAAGTTGAGAGGGAAGATATTAGATCAAACCGTCATTGAAGTGCAACAATATTGTTCGACTTTGAGACAATCGTGGAAGGAAACAGGATGCACTATCATGGCAGATGGATGGACCGATAAGCGAGAAAGGACATTGCTAAACTTTCTTGTATATTGTCCTAAAGGACTCGTGTTTTTGAGATCTCTAGATATGTCAAAGGAGAGGCACACTGCAGAGATCCTACGAGAGGAATTTGATAAGGTTATACAGGAGGTTGGGCTAGAAAATGTAGTCTAATTGATTACAGATAATGCAGCTAACTACAAAGCAACTGGAAAGGAGTTAGCTGATATTTATGAGACTTTCTACTGGATACCATGTGCAACCCATTGTTTAGATCTCATCCTCAAGGACATTGGTGAGATGGATGAAATAAAGGCAGCAACTGAGTATTGCCAAGATATTACAAAGCTCATTTACAACCATGCATTTGTTTTGTGTATGATGAGGAGATAGACAGAAGGTGCAGAGCTTCTTCGCACAGCTGTAACTCGGTTCGCAACAAACTTCTTATTTGTAAAGAGTATTGTGAGACAGAAGCAAGCTTTAAAGAGAATGTTCTCCTCAGATGAGTGACAACAATTTGCAGAGTTGCCTCAAAACAGAAGGAACAAAAAGTTGAATGAGATTACAGAAACGGTTTTTATAAGTTCATTTTGGAATGCATGTATCAGATTATTGAAAATTATTTGTCCTTTAGTGAAAGTTTTGAGATGGGCTAACAGCGAGGAGAAACCATCTATGGGCTACCTTTATGAAGCCATGGCCAGGGCAAAAGAAGCAATGAGAAATAACTTTAAAGCAAAAAAAAGAGATTATGTACCCATGTAGAAAATAATTGATAGTAGATGGAATAAACAATTGCATCAGCCTATTCATGCAGCAGCCTACTATCTAAACCCATCATTGAGATACTCAGCAACCTTCAAAAGGGACGATGAGGTTAATCGAGGAATCATTGAATGCATCGACAGATTAGTCCCTGATGAGAACATTGCAGATGCGATACATCGAGAGATGGAGATATATGATAATATTCTTCACTTGATGGGTTTGCCTGTTGCAATTCGCAACCGCAGTACGATGCGTCCAGATAAATTGTTTATTTTCATATTTAAGTTTCATCTTACATTACTGTGGATTATGTCTATAATGTTTGTCTTTTTCTACAGATGTTTGGTGAAACATGTTTGAAACTGATTGTCCAAACCTTAAAGATTTTACAGTGAGAGTCTTAAGTCAAACCTATAGTGCAACAGGTTGTGAAAGAAATTGGAGTGTTTTTAAACACATCCATACAAAGAAGCGCAACAGGTTGGAAGACAAAAGACTAAATGATTTAGTTTATATTCGTTGTACCATGCGCCTTCGTGAAAGGTAATGTTGTATTACTTTCAAATTTTCAATTCAATATAGTTTAACTTCAGTTTTCAATTGTTAATATTATTTACTAATTGTTTATCTTTGTTTGTCGTAGGCAATTAAAAAAAGTAAATAGAGAAGAAAGTCACTTCGATCCAATAAATTTGGATAATTTTGATATATTAGAAGATTGGGTTATGGAAGACACTGAAGAAAATGCCCTCCTAACTGAAGAAGACATTGCTTGGATTAATTAGGAAGGAGCGCAACAACAATATCAAGGAGATGAAGAATTTGATTTTCAAGAAGAAGGTGTCGCTCGTGATGAGGATGAGGATCTGCAACAAGGAGAAGATAAAGATTATTTAGTTGATGATCCTGATTACAATTTATAAATTGTAATTGTGTCTGTAATGTATATTTCATTTTTTTAATTCAAAATATGTAAATTGAGATGCAATTGTTCAATGTTGAATGCTCAATCTGTACTAAACTTACAGTATATGAATTTAAAGCAATTACCAGATTTTTCCTTATTTTTTCAATTTTTTACTAATTTTTATTGATTTTTAATTAATTTTTGCATTATTTTAATATTAAAGTACGATACGATATGCTCATATCGTGGAGTCCAGCGATACATGATACGATACACGTCAGACAACACTGAGATTTACAATGCAACTATTTAAAAATATGCTGCATCCTCAAGGGCCTAAAAGGAAGAACATATCAAGTCCATTTGTATACAACTAATGCGCCACATATAGTCAATCTCCACAGCGGTGATGGTACCTGTATAGATCCTATCTCATAGATCCAAAGTAATGACCACTGGTCCGCTGTTTCAAGTCATTTTAATTGGAGATTAAATATAACATGCTACGATTATATGCTACATAACATGATCCCTCTCCCTAAAAGAACCTCTAGACGACATTTCGTTTAACAAGAAGCAACATGTATCAGAAACATAACACAGACCAAGCATGGAGCATCACTTTCTAGTATACAGCTCCTTGCACTTTGATATACACACAAAAATTGGTGCAACACCTTGGTGATCATTAGTAAATTAGTGACATCTGTATCACGCCAAGTATTGACAGACCTTTCTTGGTCAAATCACGCCAACTGGCACCCCAACCCCTAACCTTAAGTTGAGGTGGTGGTGCTGGGGGTTCAGCGAGGTAGTTTGCTTCGCCCAAGACTCACGAAGCTAGCTTAACCATGATCTTCAAAAACCATTAAGAAGCAATCAAGAAAGGAAGGAAAGAAAACTCACGTTAACCAGCCAGTATTGCTGAAAGTATGGAAAACCAGTCTATTTCCCTGGTTCTCCACAATCCAGCGTGCTAAATGGTTAACAAGAAAATCTAGGTGTTGCTCTGCTTTTCCACCAGCTGTATAGCTAACAACGTCGCTCATCGGGAAAGTGAATGTAACCGCTTGAAAGCCTCTAGCAGTATACCATTCAGCATATCTCTTTAGATGTTTCTGCTTTGCACCCAACCATCCGAGCAACACCACTGTGGTCTTAGATTTGACAGAAGAACCACTTGAATCCCTCTCATCGATTCCAGATGAACCTTGAGGCAAATGCCATTCATATAATATGTCAGAAGGACTAGTAGGCGTGGATGTAAATCCACCGGATGGCAATGATTTGTGGACCTTATTCCCCACGGTCAAATTGGCGTATTGATACAAAAGACGAAGAACAGCAGGAGAAGCAGGAGGAGAGGAAGATGATAAAGATGAGTTAGGTAGCTTCAAATCAAACAATTTGGAAAAGGACTGCGGCCTGGGAAGATTAGAAGCAGGGCCGGATTGTGGGAAATCCGCAGTTGGAACGGAAGTTCTCAATCCAACCGATGAATTAAAAAACTTCAGTGACGTTTCCGATGGCATGCATGATTTCATTGTGGAACTTGCATCAAAAACCTGAGTAGATGGTTTTAGAGGTAAAGAACCATCGGTCAATTGGCTGCTCGAACGGCAATTAAGCTTCACAGGAAACCTGTCGTGAACATCAGCAGATACAGCAGCGACCGCAGCAGCAGCTGCAGCAGTGAAAGGTCGATAAAGGAGACCAGAATAGGATCCCATCTTCACAGCGAAGGCCTCAGCTTGTCAACCAATTTTTTCAATATGCAGGGAAGCACCAATCTACCTAAATTTATGAAATCTGCACACCTGACAAAAAGAAGCAAGAAGAAAAGATCAAAACTGGCGATCAGGTAAGTACAACACGAACAAATTCATATTTCTACACTGGCGCAAAGGCAAATATCGAACACACAGAAATAGAGAGGAAAGAAATTGGGGAACTCCCACACATTCGATTCGCACCCAAAATCAATAAAAGCATGAACACGTTAATTTAAAGGAACCAACTTGTACTCTCCCCAAACCACCCACACAAACAAACATCCAAAACCTCAACAAAATACAACAAGATTAGATTGAAAAACAGAAAACAAAAACAAGTTAGGGGACGAGCATTGTGCTTACTTTGAGGAACCAACAAAGAAACCAAGATCATTAAAAAAACAAATTGGGGAGGGTTCCTTACCTTATATGATGCAAAGAGGGACTCAACGAAGCCAAAAGGAGAGGAAAGAAATTGGGGAACTCCCAGAAAAGCGGGGATTTGAAGAGTCAGGCTGCCATGGGGATCATGACAGCCTGACCATCGCAAAAATCAGCACAAAACAGCGGAACAGAGATCGTATGCGTCACGCAACGGGTTCTCACGCCGACTGTTCGATCTATGCACGCAGGAGATGCAAAGATAAGGCGAACACGAGAGAGTTGGATTCTGAAAGGCGAAACGGAAAAGAACTCGACGCGTGAAAGCATGCGGATGCATCCTGGAATAAAGGAAATGTTTTAAAGTCCCTAAAACATTTTCCAGCTACTAGTTTTTCAAAATAAGTGCCTTGCCTTATAAATATTTTCAGGTGGATGCCTACATTTGGCTCATCCTTACGTCCTACTCCTACCGTTTAACACCTCTTACCTTTTGCCTCAACCTTTTGAATGGATCAACGGTTAATGCAATTTTTTCACAAAGAATGTAAAAGAACATCTGTGTGTGTACTATGAACATTCTGATAAACATGGCTGGTTCAAGTTTTCTTGGAACCATAAATTGGATTTGGATCAGTTTTGGTCATGATTCATAACCCTCAGCTTGGTTTCAATTTCGACCCAAACCGCATGAAATCAGAAAAACAAAAAAAAAATGAAAATGATTAATAAAAGAGGGATGGAATCCCGGTATGAGCCCCCAGTTCTCGTTCCATGGAAGGAGGAACCACAACCGACTTGGGAATACCCCCCAGGTCCGTTATGGTTTTGGCTTTGGTTATGACTGGTTCAGAACTATACATGTCTATGCTTAGAGTTTGACATTATGAACATAAAGTTATTTGTTTAATATTTCACATATTTTAATTGTATTGATAAAAATTATGTCCTTGATTTTACTGCAATATACTCTTGGATAATCCTATTATGATCATGCTAGAAGGATGTGCGTTTGTGCATGAGTTGACGAGGTTTGGACCTGGCCCCAAACACCGAAACAATCCCAATTATGCTAGATTTGGATTTTCCGATCATCCCTAGTTGAAAAGTTTATTTGAATCCTCGAGATGGTGCATACTTATAAGATATAAAAATAAATTATCGGCAAAATTGTAAGATCATACCATGTAATAATAACTATTATATATAGGATTTTAATGATAAAAATATACCCATTTTGTTAAATGGATTATGTCAAAATGCACTAACATTTTCTTGAGCAAAATAGGTTACATATTCACTTCATTACTTTAGTCTCCCAAGGAAGAAAACTTAGGGAAGGACGAAAGTGAAAAACAATAAAACATATAGGTACCAAAGTTGAGATTAACGAATAATGGTGCGGTTCTGGAAATTATTAGAGTCAGTTGTAGCTTTAATGCCGCATCATGGCATATTCGGGTCCCGATTCGTTTGGGGCCTCTGGGCGGCCACGGTCCAACTTTTCTAGTCGTTCAAATACTTTTCGTTGTCTCTAATGGCTGACGCCTGACCTAGTGAAGGCAGAGCGCAATTCAGGTCCGAAATCTGGATCCTTTCTCGGATGTCACGGGTCCCCGATGAAGAAAATACACTCAGCTTCTTGAACCGAGTCAAGAACCAGACCCACAGAACGGCCGAATACCCAGTTTCATTCTGATTCCACCTTCTATGGAACTAGATTTTGGGTTAGAACTGGAACTGGTGGTTCTAAACTGCCGGTTTCATAGTTTAAAAAAATAAGTTTCTTTTAATTTCAAAATTGTTAACTATTTTGTTTAGATTCCAAACAGTTTAAGGCACGAACCAGAACCGGAACCAGCTCGCTCCCAGTTCGGTTGTGGCTCGAGGATAATGCAAACCGGTTATGTCTATATAAACCATACCAAGAAAAAGAAAGTTCCGTTTAGTATCTTTCCATTTAAAATTTGCAAAATCTTAATTGAAACTTGGAGCATGTACGGGTTTGATACACATTTTCATCCTGATGAGTAGGTGGTTCTCAACCCCCTCAAAAGATTGTTTCTCCGAGTTGTCAACAAAAAAAAGTCGAGGATGAATATAATTTTGATGTTTTTTAATTGAAAAATTCTGTTGTAATTAGACAAACAATCAACAACAACTAAGCCTTTTCCCATACAGGGTCGGCTACATGGATTCTTTGTTTCCACATATCCCTATCGTGTGCCATGTTAAAAGTTAACTCACAATAAGCTAGATCATTCTTTATTGTTTCTTTCCAGCACTTTTGTAGTCGTCCTCTAGCTCTTTTAATACTTTCCAAATTTAATTTTTCATACCTTCTTAGAGATTTTCTTTCTACATGTCCAAAACATCTTAAATGATATTCTCTCATTTTATCCTCTATTGGTGTCACTCCTAATTTGTTTTTAATAAGCTCATTATGTATATACGGTCTTTTCTTGTATGACCACTCAATCCATCTCAACATCTTCATTTCTGTCACAGACATCTTTTGTACATGTAGATAATTACTGCCCAACACCGAGAACCATAAAATATGGCAGGCCTAATTGCTGCTTTATAATATTTTGTGGTTAGGCAAACAATAAGAGAAAAAAATAAGAGAAAGAGAAAGACCACATTTTGTGTTAGAAGAAAACAATAAAGAACGATGTAAATAACTTATGTTGAGTTAACTGTTAATGTGAGCACATAATAATCGGGTTCTATGAAACCAAAAAGTCTATGTAACCAACTTTATCCAGTATAAGAAAATGCTTAGTTGTTGTTTATGCAAAACCCTAACCTCATGAGGATAATTATAGACAATTTCCTATTAATTAAGTGACTGTAGTAAGAGAATTAATCAGCTATGTCACTTAAACACTTCAATATTTCAACTTGCCTTATGTCTTGTCACCTTATGTTTATTAATGAAAATGCAAGTTGTATATCCAAACCAAATATATCATATAGGAAAAGAAATATAGTAGAAATAAGATATGATACACATCTATCATGGACTGCCACTCTTCTTAACCAAACTTGTACCTAGGATTTACTTAACCTCAAGCCCTTTCTGCAATCATAGCGGATTCCCTTGATGAGTTGCATGTTCAAACCAACCATATCATACAGACAGAAAGAGATCACAAATATTAAATATTATGAATAGCAATTGTTATCTTTCTTAATTAAGCTTTTGTTGATTGCCTTTCTTTTCCAGGTCTGTTCTGCAACTGTGTATCATAAATCTATTAAATAATGTTTCTTCCTACATATCCCTTCAGTGAAGGAGATTTGTCAAGATGACCTCGGGTAGATATTTCGACATTGCTGTTTTTCGTATTGTACATTCTCCTTCTGGCCATGTAGCCTCTCAACCACGGCGTAAAGTCCTCGCTGATTTTGATCATGCAGAAGAATATTACTCGATAGACGACAATCATGAAGTAGAGAACTGCTAGATCCCACCATTTCGATCGGTTCACACTGATTTGAAATATGTTTTCCAAGATGAAGTCACCAGGGATCTTTGGAAGATCAGGATACTGATTATCAAATAGCAACCCTGAGAGATCATTTTGGTATTGACCCTGTCAACAAATTAAAACAATTACTTTCAAGACCTTCCATCTTTCTGATCTGCATTAAGAAGCTGAAGTGCACGGAAACCACAACACAGGTTTCAGGATAATCAATTCATAACACTAATTATTTTTAAAATATTTATAGAGAGAGATGTAGAGGTCCACAGAAATAACAAAATTTCAAATCCGGTCAGTAGCTGCTGTTCTACCTCATGACTAGATAGGTGCATGTTTAGATTTCTGTGATTATTTTTTAACGAAGTTGTTGAAAATCAAAAGCTGATCATGCGTGATCCCATTTTTTAAGAACGACTTGAAGAAGTAGGCTTTATTTTGGAAGAAACCAAATGAGAACCACGATACGAACTTCTAAATCCATAGGATCTCAGTCATGGTTGTGTGCCCGAAAACATAGCAGAAAATCCCAACTAGAACATAAAGGAGTTCTTCTTAATATATACCTGTAGAGCCCAGTAATGGAAGCTGATAAATGACATGGGATACCTCCAAACAGGCTTTGGTATATCTTTGGGAAGTCTGAAATATCCAGAAACCAGCATGAAAATCCCCTGCAGGCACATTGTTTGTTAACAATGATAGCAATACTTTTCCATAAAAGATGTAACAAGAAACAGCTTATCATACAAAAAAGAAATTGAGTTGATAATATTCTTGGATTAAAAGTTTGTGGGTTTCATCTGGGGGAATAAATCTTGAATGAGCTGAGGATCGTTCAAAGCTTGATTCTACATGGGCAGAACGATGCTCTGTTCAAGATTGTCGGGGTCGCATTTCATCAAGTTTTATGCTGATCTTGAGTAGCTTGGACATGCTCAAACAACACTTCTTTTTGTATAAGCTAGTGACCGATATGGAAATCCTTTTTCATTCACGCGAGTAGCCCCTGGTTATTCCCGAAGACTCACACAAGGCCTAGGAAAGGGGCAAACTATGTATTATAGACCAGACATTCAACATTGAGCTATAAATTTTCGGTTGACATTCTAAATTTTTTTGGTGGGGCAGATGCCCCACAAAGGCTACATGTATATTCGTCACTGTTACAAGTCAAGGTGCCTCCATTGAGGGGAAAAGGGGGGGGGGGGGGGGAACTGAACTCTTTGGTTCAGGATGTAGTTATAAAACTCCTGTTTTTCTTCAATTTCTGGACTCTAAGGTGTGTTTGCCCTAAAAGTTATGGACTCCAAAGTGGGTTCTACAAATTCAATGTGTTGCTTCATTCCTATATATGAATATATATTTTATTCATGAGCAGCTTTAATTAGTCTAATCTAGTCAAGCTCAAGTTTTAAACAAGCTCAAGGTGCCTCTTTAAGTTCGCCTTCTATTACTTTACCAGTTACAGTCAGGTTAAATGTGCAGCGAGCTTGAGTATCTTTTGTTGCTTGCTGTGCATCTATAACCTCAAATATGAAACTTGAGGTTTTTTACTGTTAAAATTTCCCCTTAACAAGTAGAGAACTGGAGAAAACATGAAGCGTTTCTTCAGACTAAGTGGGATCGGCTACATATTGAATTCTTAGCTGCCTTCGTGCTCGATTGTGTCACTTTATTAGCATTTAATTCCAGAAAAGCAAGAAACCTAGGGATGTGTTGTAAAATAAATGATGGATGACGTTAAATCAGGAAACTAGGTTCCTATGGATACATAGGCCAGTCTTGCAGAATTACCTGGATCCCAGCACCAATGATAATTCCCATGAGGAAGTTGGGCACCACACTGGCTATTGCCATCATCAAGCTCTCCACCACAGTCACACTAGCATAGAAGCAGAGCACGAAGAATATGTATCGCGAAAATCCCGAATGAAGGCGAACCATGAAGTAGCAGATAGTTCCTGATGAGATCGTGATCAAGAGTAGATATGGAACAGCAGAAATCGTGTTGCTTATCACGAAAGGCAGAACTCCGTAGTGACCATTCAGCCTCTCTCTTTGAAAGACCTGTATTCAAAATTTTACAGAACTGGATCGGATTGGAAATCGTTCAATGCATTTGTATCATCACACTGAATAAAACTCAAACCTTCATGTCTTCCACAAATGAAGGAAACCCCCCAATTGACATGAAAGTCACAAAGCCGAAAACGAAGGATCCACAAGCGCCTCTAGCCTGCAAGAACATGATCATAATTAGCTAAGCATTTTCATAAACTAACTCCAAATTAAAGACAACCAAAATCAAGAATTTCTGGAAGCACGAACGACCCCGACTAATCCTGTTCCAGCCGGGTCGGCCTACTATGGTGGTAAAGCTCTCCCACCGCTGGTTTTCTCAATTTACAAGACTAGATCTCGAGATCTCTCCTTCAGGGGAGCAAGTGCCCATGTTTAATCCGTAGGCATCACAACTAAAACAAATCCCTCTCTCACGCAAGTAGAGTGGAGCTAAAAAAGCAAGATCATGTTCTGTATTTCCTTCAACTCCTTGCACACTTTCATGATCTCTTTTAACTTTAATGGAAGATAATGTGTGTGTCATTCAAGAATGTGGTCGATGGAGAAATTCATATGAATCAATTAAAAGTTTTACCAGTATGGAGTTGTAGCTCGTGCCGACGTTCCAGTATATTGTGCCAATACAGATAGTGACCACCATGTAAATAAGCATTCTTAACCAATAATAACCAAAATCCCTTGACATATTTACAAATGATCGCTTCGATAAAGTGGCTGTTTGCCTGAAAAATGTAGCCTGACTTCCTCTTGATTCCAAGATATTACCTTTCTGCAACAATGCAACGAAAGTTTGTGATAAGTACTGCGTGCATACCGAAACACACACACACACACAACGCTACTACAAATCATGGGCTAGTGTTTATAAACATCAAGCAGAAACTTATTACATACGACTTGAGATATTTCATCGACTCTCTGCAATGCGTCATAATGGCATTGAGATGTATTGTATGCACCAAGCAGTGTCCTTATTGCTTCTGCTGTAGTGATCTTGTCCAGAGGATCATCTGATCTCTCAAACTGAAAAATGAAAAAAATAAAAGACCATGACACCAACAAGCTCTTTCAATACCTTCGATCTGGCAAAAGGCTGCGAAAATTTGAGAATGATTTTTCATTACCTTCAGTTTCATGGATCCTTTCAGTGTTGCTTTCACCTTGTCAAAGTCTGAGTTTATGCACCGAAGGAAATGATCAGCAGGGTTCCTCAGTGATGGGCATGGAAACCCGGCTTGAGCGAAAAACTGGTCGAGACAATAGATTTATATCAGTCCAAAACTACGAGCGTGTAAATACTAAGGAATCAAAGAAGAAACTACCACTGATTTATTACCTCATGTGCTTCTGAAGCTCGGCCGAAATAGACTTTTTTGCCACCAGAGAGCAAGCATAATCTGTCAAAGAGCTCGAAAACCTCACTGCTTGGCTGATGAATAGAAGCTATGACCGTTCGGCCATCCCTTGCCAGGCTACGAAGTGTCTGCGTCACGAAGAATGCCGATGCGCTACATGCAATCGACCATGAAATCAAACTCAAATAATTTATGAAAACAAGAATGAGTTATGGTGGTAGCAGACCAGAAGATATCACCACAGCTTGAAAAGATCAAGGCAATAATTCCCAAATACCGTCAGATTTGTATCAGATTATGTACAAACAAGATTTTTCTGAAGGAACTAAATGTATAAAATCACGAAAAGGGTTTCAGTCCTTGCTCCTAAACTACGTAAATATGTGATATTTGGAGCCAGATATTTCTCCCCAATGGTTTTCATTTTTTAAAGATTTTTTTTTACATCTTTTGGAGCAAAAAAGGGATATAACAAATTAATCGTCTCCCATTAGCGTGTGGGAAAAGGTGGCCCCACGAATGTTTCATGATTAGGATTCAAACGGAGACAATAAAACATCTCGTTATATGGCTCGTCTTATAAGGGTGTGACGACTCTGGGGCACGACGATCTGAAGACCACAGCAACATAAACATCATTTATTTAACTCAATCAAATTTTTTAATTATGAAGATAACGTTTTCGTTTCTCGAAAAACTCTTTCAATTATCAAAGACTCATAATTCTCGAGAAATTTTTTCGGTTTTCAAAATAGTAGTGCTTCATAATACTATATCATATTTATGCAATGTGTAATATAAAAGAAGTTCTTACCTAAGATTTTAGTACACAGCTTTTTATGGAATGTGTAGTGGAAAGAGGTTCTTACCTAAAGTTTTAGCATACAATCACAACTTTTTCAATTCTCAACTTATAAGAAACTTCCTCTATAAAAATAAAGGTGATTGCTGTGGGTTTAAAAGAAAATAGTTCTACATCAAGAATCAATGACAAAGTATCAAAGCATTTCATACCGTCAACATTAAGCTCCTTGAGCGCATTAAACTAAATATCTATTTTTATTTTACAGAATCTTTGAAAAAATAACATTAAACTATCTTTTTAAGTTAAATTTTTTATTTAAAAAAATAATCTAGGCGAGAGTGTCGGGTATGGAAGTAGTGGTGAAACCTAACAGGATAAGCTCGACCCCTTTTCGTAGGCCACGCTTGTTTTATGAGGCTTGCAACAGTTAAGTCTCTTTTTCTGGTACGATGGGAGGCCCAAGCCGGATGCACGCCCCCAAGAATCCAACTCATGACCTTCGTGAGTAGACCATCCCGTCAGCTATTGCTCATTGCGCACAGTTAAGTATGCTAGTGCAATCAGTTAAACACTTACACATGCACCCTTTAAAATTCGAACTTCCCACCAACAACAATGGCCCTAGAGTGTCCTGTCGTTGAGCTACTCTCTGGGTGCAATGTTGTAGATGTTTTCAACGGGCCAAAATAGGGCTTGGCTTTGGAATCAACGTTTACATAAAAAAAGCTCAATTTAGATTTTTAGAAGCAGCAATAATTTCATTCTTAATGACAATTTTATCTCGAATTAAGTCTTCCAAGTTGAAACAAGCTCATGTGCAACGATAAGTTCAGTTTGATCCCAACCGGTCTCAAATGAGCAAACAGGAAACTTCCCAAACAAGTACCAACTTAGTGAGACGAGTCACATACGGGTAAGCACGCTTCGTCTTTGATGCTTGTTTGAGAATATATATATATATATATATATATATATATATATATATATATATATATATATATATATATATATATATATATATCTTCGTCTTTGATCTTGTTTGAATATATATATATATATATATATATATATATATCTTCGTCTTTGATGCTTGTTTGAGAATATATATATATATATATATATATATATATATATATATATATATATATATATATATATATATATATATATATATATATATATATATATGAATGAGAGAGAGAGAGATGAGTTACCTGTCCAATCCACTAGTTGGCTCATCGAGAAAGAGTAATCTTGGCCTCATGAGGATTTCGAGTGCAATACTAACTCTCCTCTTCTCTCCCCCACTGACTCCACGCAAGTGCCAGTTACCAATGGGAGTGTCTGCACAATCTTGAAGACCCATCTCGACGATGGTGCTTTCCACCAAGGCCTGCCTCTCTGACAGCGGCATCTTGTCCGGCAACCGGAACCGAGCAGAGTAGGAGATCGTCTCCCTCACGGTTAAGGTCCCCAGTAAATGGTCATCTTGAGTCACATATGCCTAAGCACCCGCAATTATTTGTCATAAGATCAAGATTAACTGGTCATGGTCACCGATCAAGTGATCTAAGTGATCATGATCCGGAACCAAAAAACATCCCATTCACTGTCTAAACGACATATTGATTGCCGCAACGAGTAGGGAATAACATGCCTTTTAGTACTGTATCATGATCTCCGAGATCACCTGATCTAACTTTGCAATAACATGCCACCTACCTAATACCTAGCAGGAAAACAATTAATAAAATCTAACCTATATCTCGAATTTAAATTTATTGTCTAAAAAAAGAAGGTAGGGAACAAAAATTAAAAGAGTGACCAATGAAAATATATAGAATGTTGGGAAGATCGTCGACTATATATATCTATATATACCTTCGTGTATACAGCACAAATTCACTTTTCTTATTGTTTCTTTTAGGATATCAGTTATTTTCTCTTCGCCAAAAAAGGAATAAAGAAAATCAGACATGGTTGCTTCATATTTACAAAGAAACAAGTATGTGGGATGCCATGATCTCAAAGGCTGATGTCGTCATCCTTATTGTAGAAAAGGAAAAGCTAAAACAATCTTAGGTTTGTCTTGGTTCATAAAATGAGCCGTCCATGTGTGGTCATATAAATAGCACAAACCTTTTGAGTTGCTCTGTCTTGATTCACAAGAATCAAAACGCATTCTAAGCCTTGAGGGGATCTTTTGGACTACTTCCTTCAAAATGTTTTCTTCTGTGAAGCGAGACCTTTCGGTACCGATAAAAGGTTGAGAGAGATATGTTTCTCGAAGTAAACAATTCAAGCAAAGGTGTGAGAAAGAGGGGGAGAGACAGAGAATTTACAGCTGTTCCAAAGGAGAGCTTCCTCTTGCGGCCATTGAGCAAAACAGTACCAGAAAGAAAAGCATTAGTAGCAAGCCTGCCAGCGAGAGCATCAAGTAGCGTGGATTTGCCGGAGCCGGAGGGTCCCATGAGAGCCGTAAGGTTTCCGGGCTCGGCGTACCCGGTCAAGCCATCGAGCACCTTATGCGTTCCCCCCTTCGCCACCGTCACCGTTACAGTCAGGTCCTTCCATGTAAGCTTCGCAGACACGTCTCCGATCAGCTCCGGGTGAGTCCTCTCCTTCCACAGAGTCTCGCTCAGTGGGCTGAGCCCACCTCCCACTACCACCCCATGCGTTGGCTTGTTAGCCTCTATCTCCCTTATCACACGACCCGAGTCCACCATCTCTTACACGCACACAACTCTCTCTCTCTGGTATTCGATTGGGTGGTGTTACAAAGATCTATAATGGTACTCCTATGGGAAAACGAAGAGAAAGGAGGAAAACCAGAGAAGAATAAGGAGTAATGATGCAGACAGAATGAATTGATCGATAGGGTTTGAATGAAGTATGATCAGTATTAAAGAAGCGGCTTTTCAAAGTACATGCAAATGAGCACTTCATGGTTGTTTAATCGTGCAACTCTCTCTTTCTCTTTTTTTTTTAATTTATTTTTCCAACGACCTCTCATCGAAAACCCATTTCTTCGTTATGATCGTCTGGTGGTTTTTGGTGATATCATTTATTGATCACGCGCCTCCTTAATTTCGCTGCACCGACTTCAAATAACACGAATGCCACTTTTACTGAGGGGGAGCTGACCGGCCGCCAGCTAGTAACTAGGAAGCACATCGGTTCTTATTGTGTATGACTGAAGTGCTGGTCATATTCAATCTCCACCGCACATCTCACTCAATGAGATTTCACAGATCATAAGTTGGTCCGTTGATTCCAAACAAGCTGTACGGTAGAGATTCGATATAGAATTCCACTGGTTAGACACAAATATGACCTGATCTCTTCTTTCCTTTACTCATGGCCCAAATGCTTCCTTTTACTCCTTGATCAATTTGATTTGTTCATGTTGTGAAAGGTATGAAGTGGACCAAAGGTTTAACTTAGAGGCGACAATTTCGTGTATAGAATCGTGCTCATGTTGTGTTATTTCGTGTTCATTGCATAAGGAGGTCAACCGAACATGGCGTAGTGTTTTGGATGTCATTTTGGGTGGACATGGACACAAAAGAAACACAAGTATGCACGTTTATGCTAGACTTTTAGGGTCATGCATGTTCATGTTGGCTTTTTGCGTCATGCTTATATGCAAGCCCTCGTGTCTTTGTGTTTCAGGTTGTGTTTGTGTCATGAAAGACCAAAATACGGTCCAATTTTTCCCTATAATGTTGAGTGAACGAACACAAACACGATATGAAGCACGTCAATTTCAGGTCGTATTCATGCATGTCACGTCCATACTGCGAGCCTAATTATCCACCAATTCAGCCATAATTAATGAAGCTCATTCTGTTGGCCGGCCTCCTATTAATGATAGTTTTTGATGATGCAAACTGTTTCTTGAAAATACATGTATGCTGCGTGACCTAGAGGGATGACAATGGGTTGGGTCCAAATTAACCCAACTCTAACCAGAACCTGAATCCGACCTGCCATAACAAACACGATATGGCTCATTTGTATTTATTAAGCCATATCGATTGAACATGGACGTGTTTTGTTCAGCTCAGTTTATGTTCTCATAAAAGCTCATTAAAAAACATTTTAAAACATTTTCCTAAATAGCACCCAAATGTAATCTTTATTGAGGTGTGTGTGTGTGTGTCTGATACACACACATGGAGCAATCTCGCTTTGAACTTAATTAAGCTAGACTGATAAAAGAATGGCGAGCCATCTATGAACAGGTTGAAACGAGGCTATTCAGCTAGCAGTTATGTCAGCTCATCTGTTGTAACTAGACATGTTCCGTTTTGGTTTTTTCGAAACCTTTAATCGTTGGTTCCCGTTTGAATCTAAAAATGCTCGAAACAAATAAATAGAATTTAAAATTTTAAACTTTAAAAAATATAATATATTATATATAATAATAGAAAAGTGTCAGTATAATAATGACAGGGACTGATAGATTTTATTATTATGCAACCTCAATAATATCGTGTCACTAGGAGGAGGGGGGGGGCTTACAGCTCCTGTACAGTTTTTTGATAATGTCAAACCGTAACCGAATCAGATGATTCTCAGTCTGGTTTAAGCAGTTCCAGTTCCAATCGATTGTAGAGCCGTTTTAATTCCGATTTGAACTGACGAACCGGTTCCAAACAGACCATCCTTCGACTCGTTTCCCTCGCTAACTTCAAGGAGTTAGATTAAGAAAATTGGTTCGGAAGTTTGACTGCTGCATGTAGGTGCACAACATCAAAAAAGGGGCCTTCTCGTAGAATGTTCCACGTTCATATTAAGTTCCTCGTCGTGGCTCGGGTGTGGGTTTCTCTCTCTCTCTCTCTCTCTCTCTCTCTCTCTCTGTCTGTCTCTCATCTTCTGAAAGAGGCCCTCTTTAGTTTGTACAGGGATAAGAGAATAAAGGTCATAATACTATATACACCCCAGATGCGGCTGTATTAAATCTGCAACGTACATCTTACTTGGAAACCATGCACCATCTTCAGATTTATGAGAGTGGGGTTCCTCTAAGATCTCGATCAAGTAAAGAAGTGGAAATGGAGAGAGTGCCAATTAAATACAACCATCACAGACAATAATAATATGAGTTATACGACTAATTTGCGGGTCATGATAATTGCTTCTTTCAGAGGGCGAGTCTTGCGTAGAATTCAAGTTAGTGTCAAAATCAGCTGGCTAGCCGGTGATTGATTGTTGTCTTGATTAAAAGAAAAAAACATAGGATTGAATGCTGTTACTGGCAATATCAACTTCTGATGTAAGAGGATGACTTAGATCCATTGAGCATTGAACGAGCTCAAATTTGAGTTTGAATTTGAGCTCGACCAATTACAAAACCCACCAATTTGGGCCACATATTAATGAAGCTCCTTAATTTAAAACATATATAGTGTTATAAAACTCAATTAGGCTTGAGAACAACCCAAGCTCACCCACATATCAAGCTCGAATCAAGCCCATCAAGCTGATCGAAATCGAGTTCTGGTTGAATCCAGCTCTATTATATGAGCAACTTGGCTCACCACCGCGGTAAGGAACCATGTCCATTATAGAAAAGTTGACAAGAAATTATGTTCATGTTGTGAGTCGAGCGTAAGTGATCAAATATAACACCCCATTGTACCCAGAACGTTAGCTCTAACGTTAAGGAGCTCTACCGTCATTGCTGTTGGTGGGGAGTTCGATTCCCAAAGGGTGCATGTATTGTCTCACTGTGTGTTAGGCTTCGGCCTCCTCTTATAACAAAAAGAAAAGAAAAGAAAAAAATAGAGCACGCCATCTGCACAAAGAGAAATAGTTCACCTGATTAAGTTGAAGATCATGAGTTCAATACCTGGGGCATGCATTGAGCTTCCTCCTCCCCAATGCACCCAAAGAAAAAAAAGTAAATAAAACAAGAAGTTAAAACCCTTTCATGTGGAATGTCCCTTACTATTTACTGTGAGTGACCACATTTACTCATACTCGTTTACAGTTAGGGAACTACAAATAAACTCCTTAGTAGATGAAGCATCAAGAGCGTTAGCTCAGCAGCAGGGCGGTCTAGCGCCGTTGTTGCTGGTGGGGAGTTCGATTCTTGAGGGTGTATGTGTATGTTAGGCTTCAACCTCCTCTTGTAACAAAATAAAAAAAACTTAGTATATGAAAAGATTATAACAAGATGTTGAGCTCAATTAAGAGTCGTAAGTCAAATATAGAAGGTTTTCATGAGGCCATGTGCTTCCCCTCCTTACACTAAATGTGAACCATAGAAAGATTTTGGCTTCCATGCTTTACATGTGGGTCGACCTATAGCGTGTACTCCTGTGTCTGGTCTGGATAGGACTCTGTCCTACTGATCATATAAAGCTAAGTTGACTTGTTACTATCAAGACATTTATTTGGTGCATGAAAAGAGAAGCCATTTAAATAACTTCTCCTTGAATGCTGATGCCATTAATATAGATTGCTTGAATATATATGTGTGTGTGTCATGCATGCAGGAAAGGAACCCATTCTCATAAATGGAAAAAGTTTACGTGGATTGGCTTGAGCTTCTTGACTTCCTCATTTTATAATTTTTGATATGGAAATCATAACGTGAATATAGAATAATTTGCAAAACAAGATTGTTTCTTAATTATTTGTTTTTGAATTTGAAGTTAGGAGGACGCTGAAGTTGAAGTATGAAACTGTTATCTTCGAGGATGACTCAACTAAAATGTTAAAACGGTTCTGTGATTTCGGGTTGATGAGATACGGGTGTGTCAAAATGAGTTGTGCTCTCATAAAGGACGACTCAACTCGAATGACATGTAATTTTGAATCGAAGAGATGTGCGGTGTTCGAGAGAACCTCGACCTCGATTCTTAAATGGTTTCCATACAGCTAATGCAATTGTTTGAATCTCTTGGAATCCACCTTACGTATCCCAATACTTTCTTGTGAAGCCTTGAAAATGACAGTACAGATAATAAGGTTCTTGAGGGGGACCTCACTCGCGATACCATAAGTAAGATAGAACTAAGATAAAAGAGGAAAAATACACTTTTTTAAGAAAAGAAAGGATTATTATAATGAACTAATAGCTAAAAAGGAAAACCAACTGCGATGTGATTGATGTCCAATATTTGATCTTCGATGTTGCTTTGGCCTTTTTTTTTGTTATAGAGTGATTGAGATGCTTTCGGAATGCGAAGTGATTGATGTTCAATATTTGATCCTTGATGTTGTTTTGGCCTTTCTTCGAGTAGTGATTGAGATGGTTTCGGAAGAGTGTCTTCATCTTCTGTCGGTTTCGTTTTTAGAGACATTTCTCTATTTTTATTTTCTCACTCACTTTCGACTGCTTTAATCGGTCAATCATGGTCACATTCCTGCGTCACTCACCGTTGATTCTCCTAGTTTTTCAAGTCCCTTTGATTTCCTTCTCACCGCTATGTCGTTACAATTTTCAAAGTTAAGACGAACAAAAGCAAAGCCATAAAACTTGAGAGAGAGAGAGAACCATATTATGGCATTGATTGGGATGGAAAGGGATCACACGTTTCTATTAAGTTGAAATTGTTGTTGTCAAAATCAACTTTTGGATCTGGATTTAGCGAATATGTGACCATTATAGCCACCATTAATCTTGCGTGCATGGCCTAATTGGTGTCCTCTGGGTTGAACAATCTATCGAGCCCACTGATTCGAGACTCCAAATCTGCTTTTTCGTTTCCACTGCGAGTGGACCTTGTTGCCAAATCATTCACTATTATAGAATAGGCTTCTATTAAAGGTCGTAGCCTATAGTCACTACAGAGCTTTCTTGGATCTTTTATCAGGGTTGCGAGCATTACAGTACTAATGGAATGCCATTAGAACTCTGAAGTTAAGCATCCTTGAGTAAGAGCAACAATGGCATAGGCGGCCTCACAAGTGGTCCGTGTGTGGCACCTTGTAGGTGACCCACTTTATGATAGAAGGCTTGGTTTGGCCTGGGTTAAAGAATTTTTGCATTTCACGTTTGCTTTGAAACCATGATTAAAAGTTTGCTGTTCTAGTATAAAGGGCTAAACACCATAAATCAAACACACCCATGAAGAACACTGTGCTGAGGGTCCACGTTTGCATGGTCTGGAAATGGGCCTGCACTGCGTCCTCTTTAATGGTCCTCTCGGGGTGGGCCGGAATTCAAACAGGACCTAAGAATGCTAATTCAAACAGGACTTAAGGCACGCTAAATGGGGTCTGCTACATGCATTTCTAGTTACTAATATGCTCGATCTTGTGTTGTATTAGCATCATCGTGCCACAATGACAACAATTATTAATTATGAAGAATAAAAGACACAAAGAAAAAGAGAAAAAAGAAGAAGAGAATTTTCTCAGCATTTACCTTTCCTTTTTGGATTGGCACATTTGTACTTTGTCAAGGATGATAAAACCATTATTTCTAAGTTAGAGATGACCTAAAATAGTCCACTTTATGCTTTATTCAACCCCACCTAGTACAGAGAAAGGCTTGCTTAAGTGCAATGAGCAATGGTTCACCTGGTTAGGGGGTCGACTCACAAGTTGAAGGTCATAAGTTTGTTATCCGTGGCATGCGTCTGGCCTCCCTAAAAAAAAAAGCAGGCTTAAGGTCATAAGTTTGACAAGGCTGATAATACTACCAAATTGGTAACTTAAACAATGAAAAATGAAATAAAATATCTGGAAAACAAATTTTGTAGCCCTAAAAACGAAATAGATAAACCGGGTCAGCCTTTTACCTGTTCTTTATGATCTGTATGTTATCCATAGAGTGCCAGCATGGTGACACTCCTGTTTTTGGCAAGCCCAACTTCTTCCTACCAACCGGGCAGCCTGGAATCGAACTTTGGCCAAACTATGCCTCAATCCCACCTCAAGCAAGGGGGTCTCCCTCTTTCTTTTTTTTCTTCTTATCTTTCTTTTCATATATTTTTGGAGAAAACATCACTTAGGGATTCCCCTTCTTCACCTTTCCCCGGTATTTTTTATAGATTTAAGAGTATTTAATTAAAAAATAAAAAGAAAATGAAGAAGGAATGGTGCTCATTAGCTTGGCATCTGGTGATATTCGTCTCCCTTGCGATTTTGCCTTCCAAAGAGAGCACTCAAACCTGCACCTGTCCGACTCCGCCATCCTCTCGGCCAACCAGGCCACCAGTCAAAAGGTTCAATAATGGGCTGGGCCTAACGCCTCCAATGGGATAATCCATCATCTCTCTCTTAAACTTTTCATGAGTTTTGTGTTTCGGTGGCAATTCAATCGTGTGTCGCTAATGAGCCGACCTATATGAACACCTTGGCTTGGTTCGGCTTGTGTTGGCTCGTGGAGTTGAGTACATATAGTATATGTACGTATTTACGTATGCTGCATTTATTATGTACGTAATGTATGTGTATAATCATCAGGCTACCAATTGTTGTATGATGACTTATCTTTCTTTAACCTTATTTCAGATGGACCATTTCGAACAACGTCCACTGCAGTGTCTCGGAACAGATGATCCGCGAAAAGGTACACTAGTGTCCCAATTATCAAACACACGGAGCCATGGGATCTGCTCAAAAGAACTTCAAGTTGAAGGTCTTGAGTTCGATACCCCCCGTGGTGTTTGTACCAAACGGTAGCTGTCTACTTAGCCAATTATGACTTACTAAAGAGACAACCTCACTTATCAAAATAAAAAAGAAATAATAGACACATAAACAAACAGGAGATGCTAATGCTAATATCAAACACACCCTTAGTGCTCTAAATAGTGTCAACATTTCCACTGAGAACTTTACCTTGATTTTTTATGCTAATTGTTTAAAGTTTCGTTATACATCAAACGCAAAATTCGTTGTTGGTATATAACTATGGTTTCATATGCCCAATTTGAGTAGAAGAACGTCATCACTAGAGAGAATGTGGGTTACAAGAGCTAAACCTGTGAGCTTCATACGAAAACCCAATTTGAGTAGAAGAACGTCATACATAGCCAAGGTGGGGCGTACACCTCATCAAAAAATTGGGGAGTTCAACACTGAAAGGTATGCCCCACGGTTGAATTAACGTTGGTTTCGATGACCCAAAAGCATTAAGCTTTTAAAATATAAACAAAAATTTATGATTATATTATAAAGGTTGATTAGGTTCGTGAGCTACTCGAGTGGAGAAGCGTGGAGCTCGAGCTCAACTCTTGATATTGTCACTTATTAGATTTCTCTTTTGTTGTTAACTGTAGATATCAGACAATGAGTGGTGCTCTTAAGAACATCAGCAGGCCGATCTTCTACAATATGTGTAAGGTAAGTTATTTTTCCCCGTTTAGGATGAAAGGCCGGCAGCAAAGATCAAGATGATGCAAAGCATTAATTGCGGTTCCTGCGCAACCGAATTAACCAGTCCACTCTGGTTCTGATCCCATCGGTTCTGATCTAGTTTTGTGGGAGGTGGAACCGTAACAGAACCCAGGAACTCTCCTGGTTAATTAGTTCTGGTTCCCCAGTTCTTACTGGTCCAGGAGGTGGGTTTGTGTCCGGTTAGTACCTCGAGGTCGGGTGGAAACCGACCACCTCTACACCGGGGTCAGTGCAAACCCAAGCAACGCAAATGAATAGAAAAATTGATTGGCTTTTCGACTGTGTAATCAATATTGCCGTTGTAATTTCTTGTTTGATTTTGCAGGGGTGACATGAATCCGGCGGTTTGGGGTCGAAGAATGGCAAACAGTTGGCGTAACACAGACGATATTTATGATAATTTTGAAAGGTATGCAATCTTAATGTGCTCAAATGTTTGCTACTAAAAGGAGAACCATTATTTAAATAAGAAAAAATAACTTTAAAGATGGAGTTATCAAGTTTTCTTGGCATATTGGAAGGTAAACTCACTCCCGGGCTCTTTGATCTTCAAATTGTATAAGAAAGAAGTATTCCGAAACTTCAAAAGTGAGTCGATCGAGGTACTTCAAATCCTGTGATTTGGTGAAGGATGATCGGCATCTTCTCAAAACCGAATCCTTTTATTTTGATGTTTTTGAGTGACAAACTGGGATAGAATATAACTGTCTTAACTTTTCAAAGAAAAGTCACGGAAGGACTACAAAACAGATTCGATTTGCTGGGTTAACCAACCTGATCGCTTCTGTTGTTGGTGTAGGATGCTATTTCTAGCAGACAAGAACGAGCGATGGGCAAGTTATGCTCAGTCTTGTGGCTGGAATGGTAGGTGACCTCTCCGCATCTTTGATGGGCATAGGTATTACATAGAAATATAAGGTCCTTGTGTTCGGAGTTATATACATAGATAATATTCATGCACATATTAATCCATGCTTAAACATGCTCAAGAATTTTAACTGTTTGATCTGTAAAATCAAGGATTGAAATTCAATTTTCCAAAGCAAAAAGGTATCTTAGTATTTTTTGCAGGTGTAATATTGGTCTTTTTTTTATCTCAACCATTAATCTTTAAGATCAAATGATTGAAATCTTTGAGAATGCTTAAGCATAGATACATGTGTGCATGTATTTTCTCCCTCTCTCTCTCTGTTACCATACTTAAGTTCTTAACATATCAAACAAATATTAACCATTTACCTTAGGTTAACAGATGATAGAAATTTGTTCAAAAAGTAAAGAGTGTGCATGTTAATAATAAGTATAATTTTAAATTTCAACCATTTAAAAAACCGTCCTTTACCATTTTTTACTGTTTAAAACCATTCTCTATTGGTCAAAACGATCGTACCTTCACAAAAACCATTTAAAAAACCACCAAGCTACTTATTTTTACAAATATAGATTATAGATGGTTTCCACAGTAGTGATGACAATATTAACTGGTGAAAAGCAGTTGGTAGCAGTGAGCACTATGCTCAATTGGAGCATAACCCCCTCTTCCTCTCTCTCTCTCTCTCTCTCTCTCTCTCTATATATATATATATATATATATATATATATATATATATATATATATATATATATATATATCATTAAATTGATTCTTTTTCAGACCCTGACGTTCTAGAAGTTGGAAACGGGAGAGTGACCATCAATTGGTCGTCGTATTTCTTACTCACGGACGGATTTGCTGCTCCCATGGCCTTTTCCCTTAAATATTGGCAAGCTAGGGCGATTCCTAATCAATTGCCCTGCTGCCGTGTTAAATCAAATCCCAAAAGATGGACAATGTTTTGGGTGACGTTCAGTCTCTCCTACATTTGATCGATCAATTTACAGGCTCCGCTGATCATAGCGCATGATGTTCGGAAGATGGACAGTGAAACCTTTGCAATTTTAGGCAACAAGGAAGTGATTGGCATCAACCAAGGTGGATACATGCAGTATTTTAGACTTGCTTAACTCAATTTTCCTCTCTCTCTCTCTCTCTCTCTCTCTCTCTCTCTCTCTCTCTCTCTGAATGTCACTGCATGCAGATCCCTTGGGTGCTCAGGCGAGAAAATACAGACCTTAGGCATGTCTATTTCAACAATGCAAGTGGGAATCCTCTTCCCTCTGAATGCAAGTTTGGAGTTTTGTTCTTTCTTTTGTTTTGTTATAACGGGAGGCCGAAGCCTAACACAGCCATCCACACATGTACGCACCAAGGATTGAACTCATCACCTGCAGAATGAGAGTCAGAGAGCCTATCAGATAAGCAAATATGATTAATGCTGTGTGAATTCAAGTTTTATTCTGGCACTACCAAAAGGTTAAACATCAATTATTGGGAAACAGAAAATTTGACAAAAAAACAAAGACGCCTAACATAACACATTCATATTACTAAAGTACACCTAAGATTTAGTGAAATTCCTATAGCAAAACGTGTTCAAAGAGCACATACCATTTTACAGCATTCACAGAGCAGTAAAGCAAATGGGTTTTTTCTTGAACCTTGAGAAAATAAACTGATAATTATCAAAGCTGCTCGAATAGGGTTTTTATGATAGGCTGCCAACTATTGCAGTTCAAGTTTATGGTGAACACATCTCCATATCCTGGGCCCATGAATGCACATTGGGAGGATATTGGAATTGCTAACAACACTCTGGTCACAGTGCGGGATGTTTGGCAGGCAACCCTTTTCTCTTTCATATCGTAATTATTTAATAAGCTTGACATGTTATATACTTGCCATATAATTGAAAATCTCAATTATCTATGGTTTTAAGAGAAAAACAAAAGTACACGCATACTTTTTTTTTAGGTATAATCAATTTTCATGTCTACCTTTTGCTTTAAATTTTCAAGAATGAACAAGCATATTAGTCTCTCTCTCTCTCTCTAATATATATGAGGTGCGTTTTCATTAGGCCTGGCTTTTGCAATGACTTAAGACTTCTCTATAGCTTTTACTCATAAATGTCACTCAAATTAAAAGGTAAGCATTATAAAAGAATGGTTGAGCCAACGATGCGCAACTGAGTGGTCAACCATTGACATATGCATAATATCTTTATAGATGATCTTGTTTTTATGAGAAGTGACTCAATAAAGTTATAAGGTTGACTGATTGGGTGATGTGCACATTAAAAGTTAAAGAAAAAAAATGTCTCTATTGGAAGGAAGGAATAAAACATGATATTACTTCTTTAAAGTTAAAAACTAAAACGATTCAAAGATCAAGCATATTATAGATTATGAATATAGACAAAACACACACACCACCACCTCAACAACAATGTTTGAAACAATGAGGTTTCAATCAGTTTTCTGAAAATTGACACTGCCATAGTTTTCGGGATGCAAAAATTTTTATATTCAGATTTTTTATCACTGAAATCCAGTGCAAAAATTTTGAGGTTAGAATTTACAATTTTTTTATCATTCATCCTGAAACTTCATAAAATCTGGGCATATATCAGATTCGGATGACCCAAGGGTCAGTTCTGATGAAATCGATGACGTAGGTTATATTCACTTTGTTAGATTTAACCAAAAAATGAAAACAATACCTGGGTTTTCTAATGTTCAGAACCGAAGTGCATGAGAGAGAGAGAGAGAGAGTTGGAGAAATCTAGATTGTACCATATGGCTAGTTTCAAATATATATCAGATATAATTCACATTTAATTCTTGTTTTCAGGTATAGCTAGTCACACTAAAGTGTATGTTTGTGTGTGTGTATATATATATATATAGTGTTTGTGTGTGTATATGACTCTTAATACATAAAATATGATGCGTTTTGACGGTGTAGCATATGTCGTGGGCAACCCCAATTCATAACAACCTGACGGCAAGGGTGGAGAGCCTGTTGGTTACCGGCGGAACTCCTTCGGTGTTCCTGAAGTGATTCCAGCAGTACCCTTTTGATATTGCACAGCTTCGACGATCAGAAGAAGACGAAGAATGGACATGAATGTGTTTACGGTTTCCACACAACCTAATTTTCACAAAGAAGGTTTCTCGGATTTCGCTCAGTTTTTCACTATATTTCTTTCACTGTGCGCTGCTATGTATTTATACAGCAGCGCCTACTCCACCCTCTCGGATATCAAGGTTGGGCTTTGTGTTTTTGGAGCCCTTATATGGTTGGTTACGGAGCTCATCCGTAACAGCAGATCTATTACGAATTAGCTCCATAACCACCACTACAGGAAATGATTGGATGGCCAATCTAGTTGTTCCTATGAAAAAATACCGAGAATGACCATCTTGGCTTTACATCTCCCATTTGGCTATTCGAGCCAAATGGTCTGATATAGTAGTTTTCCTCCCACTTTTGTCGGGTTTCTCTAGTAATATCATTTTATGATTGTTATTGCAATCATTACCGTTGTATGGTTTTTTATCTACACAACAATCAAATATATATGAAACCCATATTTGTAATATGTTTTAAGAAAAGATCATCTATTATTCCTTTAGTCAAGGGATATGTCAACATATCTTGAGTTGGCATGTATGAGATGGATATTTCTTTTCTCATAACCATATCATGAACGTAGTGGTATTTTACCATTATATGCTTGCTTTAAAGTTGTCAGCTCCACTCTTGATTAGAGTAATTGCTACATTATTGTCACAATAAATGACAATTGGCTCGTCAGTTATGTCCAGCTTCAAATCTCGTATAAAGCGGCTTATCCAAATGACACTTGTTGCAATTATACAGCAAACCACATACTCAGCTTTTTGTGTATGCAATGCTATACAACTCTGTTTCTTACATATCCAAGAAACAACTCCACCTCCAAATAAAAATATTTGACCTAAGGTTGATTTGTTGTCGTCTTTGCTTCCAACAAATTCAATATCCTACCACTTTTAGTTCATATGCTTAAAACCATAATTTCAAGTGTTTTTTTCCTTTGAGATATCTGAGAATCCTCTTCACAACTATCCAATGTTGTCATCCCGAATTACTTTGATATCTGCTCACAAGACCAACAAAAAAGTTGATATGAGGTCTTGTACATAATATAGCATATATAAAGCTAATAATGACTTGTGCATAAGGAATGTTAGGTTAATCGTCTCCTTCACTAGGGCAACCAACTTTACTTAATTTTATCCCATTCACAAGCGGTCTAAATGTAGACTTGCATTCACCTATTTTAAACTTCTAAAGATATAATCAATATATCTCTCCTGACTTAGGTATAGAAGATTAAATTCTCTATGTTGAGAAAATCTTTATGCCTAGGATATAGGATGCTTCCCCATATCCTTCATTTCAAACCTTGAGTTTAACCGACCACAAACCCAAGTTCAATAATGACATTTTGAAAAGTCAAATGTCATTGGCGAAGGATTGTTTTAGGTCATATAGGGATTTTCTCAACCTATATACTTTATCTTCTTCTCCTTCAACTATGTATCCTTTGAGTTGCTACATGTATATGATTTCATCTAAATTTTTGTTTAGAAAAGCAATTTTTACATCTAATTGTTATAAATCTAAATAATAATATGTAGATATCACCAGGATTATTCTAATGGATGCAAATTTTGCAATAGGAGAATATGTCTTAACATAATCTATCTCCTCTTTTTACGAGATCTCTTTCAAACCAACCTCGCTTTAAACTTGTCGATTGATCCATCAACATTATATTTCTTTTTTAGAACTCATTTACAACCTATGACTTTTCTTCCTTTTGGTAAATCAGTAAAACTCTTAGACTTGATTTTCTTAATGTTCAATTTTTTCACCCATGACTTTTTCTAAATTTGTTGCTTCAGATGAGTTAATAGTCTGTTGATAAGTCAAGTTATCAATCAACTCAAATAAAACTACCGAATCGCACACTTCTTATACCAAATAAGTGTGATAATCCTTTAAGTAAGATGATGTAGCCTTAGGCCTTTTATGTTCACTTAAAGTTTTGGTTGATTTAAGAAGATCTCCTATGAATTCAAATGATTATTGATCTAGATCTACTAGATCTTCAACATACTCATAATTATTCTTAAGGATGTCATTATTAGTATCTTCTAAGAATTCAATATCTTTGCTCTTTATCAATCCATGGTCGTTATGATAAAATCGATATCCGTTTGAGCCATTAAGATATATAACAACAACAACAACTAAGATAGATACATGGATTCTTTGTTTCCACAGATCCCTATATGCCATGTTAGCAGTTAACTCACAATAAGTTAGATCATTCTTTATTGTTTCTTTCCAACACCGTCCTCTATCTTTTAATACTTTCCAAATTTATCTTCTTAGGAGCTATTAAGATATATGATGAATATATATCTCAAGGACCTTCTGTCTAGCTTATCTCTAGACCGATAAATGATTTTTACATGAGCAAAAGATCCCCGCCTCTTGAGATGACTTAGGTTGAGTTTTCTTCCAAACCATATCATATATGGTATAGTGAATACAACCTTACATGGTACTCTATTGAGTATGTATATTATTATACTTACTACTTCTCCTTAAAATATACTTGATAGAGAGACATCTATTAGCATTGACCTTATCATGTTTAGTAGGGCCCTGTTATATTTTTTAGTTACACTATTTTGTTGAGGTGTCTTAGGCATTGTATTTTATTTTAAAATATCAAAGTTTTTATAGAATTCTAAAATTTCTGCATAGGTGTATTCACCACCTTTATTTGATCTCAAGACTTTGATTGTATGCTCTAGTTGATTTTCAACTTCTTACTTATATTCTTTAAATACTTCAAGTGCCTCAAATTTACATGCTAAGAGATATATATGTATATCTCAAATAATCATCAATAAAGGTTATGAAATAGGCATTTCCTCAATGTGATCTTACTCTAAATGGTCCATATAAATTAGTGTGAACAACTTCCAATAGGGTTGTTACCTTTGTTGTCTTTTTGGGAAAAACTTTTCTTATTATTTTTCCTTATATAAAGACTTCGCACTTACTGAAAGTGTTTTCTTTAAAGTTTAGTAGTAAGTCAAAGTTGGATAATTTTCTCAACTTTTCTAGACTTATGTGTCATAGGCATTTATGTCATATATTCACATCAACATTAAAGGCACAATCAATATAAGCAGAAAAACTTTAAATTTCATTGATTTTCAACTTCAATAATTCATGTTCTACATCAAATTTCTTGAAGAAAAATACTCTCTCATGTTTCTCCACAGTCACTTTGTCAAGAGCAAGCCTAACCTTAAAACCCTTTTTCACTAAGGCAGAGACTGAAACCATATTGTGCCTTATAGATAGCACGATCAATACATTAGTTAGTATAACCGGTGTGTCTTATATAAAAATTCGAAAGAACCTAGTTTCAAGAATATCTGAGAAACTATTATTTCTCATGTATACTCAATTTTTTCTTAATTTATATTCCTTTAGATCCATTGCCCCTTCTTTGCTCTTTAAAATATGTCTCGTCGCTCTTGAGTCAATCCACCATCTAGTCACTGGGCAGTCCATATATAAATATTCTGATGTCACGCAGATTATGTTTTGGTTCTCCGATTGTCCGCGTTGTTGGTTGTTTCCACCATTTTTCTTGTTACGATAATCTTTCTTTTAGTGTTCCATTTTTTCGTAGCTGAAACACTTGACTAGAAAAGCAATTTCCTGCTTTTTTCTTAAAAGATTGATCGCCATTTTTGTTATTTTTGCAAAATTTTTGTTCAGTTTATTTCTTCTTTGGTTGACTTTGAAGCTAAACCCTATCTCATCTAACACTACTAATAATTTCTCTTTTCTGTTTTTGTTAATGTATTCTTGTTCAATTGCTAGTTTGAGGGGCAATTCCAAAAGGTTTATTTGAGGTCTTGGTCTAAGGGTAGTGGTGACCATGTTCCAAAGATTGGAAAAGATTGTTCAATATTGTAGATATTTGCATCGGTTCATGGATGATCGATTTGGCTACAACTAAATCTCTTTTCATTACCAACATATGGTTCAAATGTTCCACTATATTATCTCCTTTCATTTTATAAGAGTTATACCTTTGTAATATTAACTAAACATGTAGTTTAATTGTAGTATCATATTTGGTTGTTATTGAGTCAAACAACTCTTTTGTGGTCTCATATTCTTTAAAGAACCTAATCAGATTATCCTCAATGTATGATTGTTCTTGCTATCATACCATCTCTTAGAAATATTTTATACATTTCTTTTTGTTGCTATGTGGAGACAAGAGGTGGTGGATACACTATTTTCTTCAATACATACTATACACCTTTAAGTGTAAGAGTCAACGAAATTCTCCTTTTTCATATTTTAAAATTTATATCATTTAATTTTTTTGTTTTTGCTAATTTACATACACATATTCTTCAATTTATTTTTATGTGTTTGATAAAATTAATAATTAGATGGTTTAGTAAAAAAATATTTACCAAGCAACAAGCAATACATAGCAAATTTTTAACTAACATAATACATAATATCTAACTACTGAATTGAAAATAACTCATGGTACTTAAAACCTGTTTTATAAAAGTTTTAGCTATCATTATTGAGTTTTAATAACTTGATTCTATTATAGAATCAAACTGAAAACAAATTTGTATTTTTTCCCAAAAATTCGTGCTTCTGATAATTTCCCCAAACAGGGGTAAATCATTAATTTTATTTGTCTACCCAGTTTTGTAATTTTCAAAAAAGATCAGGGATAAAATAGTAAAATTGCTATATGGTTTTCTATAAAATTTGTCACTGATTGGGGGTAAATTCATAATTTTGCCCTTTAATCTAAATTTGTAAATTTTTAAATAGATAGGAGCAACCTTGTCTTTTAACATAATGGTAGAACTGTTAACCTTGTATCGGGTAAGGGTTGGAAGGTAATTCAACGTCAAGTATTTTGTAATTTCTATGAACAACCAGAGGGCAACATAGTCTTTTAAACCATTTACGGGTAAAACTATCTTTTTTACTTAAAAATATATGGATATTTTCATAATTTGATCGTCTGAGACGGTTTCGGAAAATCGTTGGTTTCCGCCCATGATTTTTGGAAACCTGTAGGCGGTTTCGCAAAGAGTATAAAAGGGAGGAGAGGGAGAGAGAGTCCTCTAGGGGGAGCTCCACCTAGCCTGGGCTCTCCCTCCGTCTGCCCTTGGTTTTTTCCTTCCGATCGACCTCTATTATCCCTTCAGCTGGCCTGAGTTTTCTCTTTTGTTCGGTCGGCCTGGGTTTTTACTTTGACTGACCTGAGTTATTTCTTTTGCTAGTTTAGATTGCTCTATTTGCCTCGACCGATTGGCCGATTTGATTTTTTCTGTTGTCTCAGGTCATAACCTCTTGTTATCGACAACCTTTTTCGACAAACAGAGAGTGTTCTCTTTCTTCTTTGTATATATTTTTTTCTTTCCCTTTTATGCATAAAACTAATGACATCTTTTTTTGCAGGATAAATGAGGCCCTGATACCAATATTGGTTATCGGTGGAGCTCCTCCGGTGTTCCTGCAGTAGCCTTCTGATGTTGTGCAGCTCCGACGATCGGAAGAAGACGAAGAATGGATAGGTATGTGTTTACAGTTTCCGCACAACCTGATTTTCACAAAAAGAGTTTATCTCATTTCACTCAGTTTTTTGTTGTATTTCTTTCGTTGTGCATTGTTCTGTACTTATAGAGTAATGCCTGCTCCACCCTTCCGGATATCTAGGCTGGGCTTTCCATTTTAGGAGTCCTTATTCGGTTGGTTACAGAGTTCATCCATAACAGACCGACTTTTACGGATTAGTTCCGTAACTGCCACCACACGAAACGGCTGGAGGGTCAATCCAGCCGTTTGTGTGAAAAACCGCCGAGAATGGCCATCTCGGCTTTAGAGAGCCACAATTGCAGAATGTTTGTGCTGACACCCATCAACTCTACTCCGGCTACCTTCTTACCTCTTGATGTTCAAACAACCGTTTGAGCCTACCAACTGGTCTGATGATCTCAAGGCAAGAAATCTTTAATATTGGGATCTGTCTGCTGGAAATGTTCTATATATTATGGAGCTACGGCATTTATTTAATGAAGCGATGCTGAATATTATTGATGCCAAGAAATCATAATCCATTCATCTTATCATGCATGATCCATTCGTCCTTATTTTCTCTTTTATCCGTTTCAACCTACCTGCCCGAGAAACTGTCAAAAAAAGAATTTCCTGAGCAGTGAAACCTCCAAGTAAATCTGTATCATGGTTTGATCAGAGAAACCTACCCGGAATGAGAGCAGATAGAATGTTATTGTGATGCATTCAGGCATGCACGAGCTGGATATTGTATTATTTTCGCTTAGTCGGCGTGCCTCGAATGAGGAGTTCGATCGAAACGCGCGACTCCATGAAAGGACCGATGGCAGAGCAAGACGAGAATATATCAGCCTAAAGTTTCGTACACTATAACGTAGCATTCAGATTGGCTTTGATTTTATTAAAGAACCTCTTTTAGAAGACCACAGCCATTGACAAATTCGATCTGGAATTGATGGATATCGTGTTTGTATTCAGTAAAATATGTCAATACAGAAATGTGGGTTAAGGTATACTTCCTGTTTACCTCTCTAAGCGGTTTGAAGGGACAAATGTTAGTATACTTTTGTGATTTTTTTTCTTAACCAATATCGGAGTTGGCTTTTCAGGCGTTTCACTGCCATCCCAAGGAAAGCATGATTTTAAAAGCACAGTATTTATGTGATATAGTAGAGTGTCCTAAATTAATTGATGAAGGAAAGAGGAGTTGCCTCTCCCTTCTTCCTTCATATTTTGTCCTCTTTGTATTTTTATCTGCCCTTTTGGAGAGGCCAAAGCCAAATGCATTCCAGGTTTATCGACTCATGAGCTTCAACTTGTGACTCCACCCTGTAAGCCAGGTGAGTTTCTCGCTTTTTGCTACAAAGGAGTGAGTATTGAGGATTTTTGCTTTGGTTTTTAATACCTAAGGTCAATGGTCGACCAGCAAATTTTTAAGGATGATACTGGAATAACGATGATACCATTATTGATTTTTTCCCCAAACAAGCCAATGGCAAAATTAACTAGAAACTTTTATATACATATACATCACGTAAACACACACACACATATATATAGCACACTCATACACACACACACATATATATACATGTATACAATACTCTAAGGTGTTAGCATAACCAAACAAATCTCAATCATTTATCTTTTATGATAGATTGTTGAAATTTGAATTTAAAAAACAAAATTACATATGCATTTATTTCAAATGTTCTTTATTCATATACAAACCTTTTGCTTTTTGAATTTAAGTTTCAACTATCTATCAACATATGATGATAGTTGAAAAATATTTGTATGATCTAGCATATATAGGTTCTCTCTCTCTCTCTCTCTCTCTATATATATATATATATATATATATATATATATAACGATTTTCTGGTTTGAGTAAGAAGAGAATGTACCTCCCGGACATCCCTAACTTGCACCAGATTGTTGGTAGTAATCCCAGTATCCTCCCAATGTGCACTGATGATTGAGTTAAATGGAGCTGTGTTCGCCAGAAGCAACGATGTTCTAACGCCAGATAAAGGTTCAGACAAGGTCTGCATCAAAACGTATCAGGATTCAAACCCAAACGTGCAGAGCACGTTGCATCAACATGATGCTAAATTAACATAGTCCAATGTGTTTTAGTTCTCGATCACAATCTCGTCGTGATGCCTGCACATACATGCATTTTATCTGGCTTTGAATTTAGTCGAGCCAGAGAAGCTCAGGCTCACGTCAAGGTATTGGATATATGAATTTCCCAATACAGTGGTTAGTTTGCTTGATTAGTTTTGCTTGAATTTAGTGCGCCTTGATTAGTTTTGCTTCAGTACCAACCGATATATAGTAGGGGGCATCTAGATGAAAGAGTAAACAATAAGAGAAGGAGGGAGGCAACTCCTCTTTCCTTCATCCGTAAATTCGGTTTGGTTGAGAGAACATTGTATGTTCATGTTTTTATCGAAATATAAATTAAAAATATAGTTGTACTTTTATATCTTTTATTTAATGTATCATGTGTATTAAATATAAAATATTTTATCACTTTCATCATTAATATTAAAACATCCATGCAAGATTATGCACTAAGAGTATATACTCATAAAGTTACAAACTATATGAGTTGATAATCTTGTTTCATGTTTGTTCGAGAAGTACCGAGCATTATTTGCTCATCAATGACTCGGTGACGGACCTATGTTGGCTCAAGGTGGTGGTGGTATGCTGCACCAATAGCCAAACGCATTATTCATGCCAATGTTCATTTTCCTTACGTATGCATCTCAAGCGTGTAAATACGTTTTGAAAATGAATATGGATCACAGATGCTCCCAAATGCAAGAGAAATGCTCCTAAGATCTGATTGGTTGCATCTGGAAACAACGTCTAATATCATCTAAAGTAGCTGGAGGATAGGGCAGAGGATCGTTTCATTATTAATTAACGCCCGTCAGTTTTGAACATTGTGAACACCATTTTTTTAGGGAAAATGGTTGTACGTGTTTATTATTTTTTATTTATATATATAGAGAGATGGATGAATAATCACACAATAAAAGACCACGTATACAACGAGGTAATTAGAAATAAATTAAGAGTAAAATTGATATAGGATAAGATGAGAAAAAATCATTTAAGATATGAAAAAATGACGCAAAGACGCTTATGCAAGAAGATATAAAAAACTAGATTGTAAAAATGTTAAAAGAGTAAGAAAATGACCACAAAACTGTTTGAAAGAAACAATAAAGAATGATCTAGTTTATGTTGAGTTAATTACTATCATGATACATAATAGGGCTATATGGAAACAAAGAATCCATGTAGCCGACGATGGATTGAGCCTTACGGCATCACAATGATTCATGTAGTCGACCATAGCATGAGAAAAGGCTTGGTTCTTGTTGTTGTTTGCACACAGTCAACCGTGGGAGACACTCCCTCCTCTCTCCTGCCACCAACACCACACTACCAGCACCACCACGCCATCACCACCTTGAGCCTATTAGGTCCATCACCGAGTCATTGATGAGCGAATAATGGAATCAGTACTGATCGGAGAAACATGAAACGAGATTATCAACTCATATAGTTTATAACCTTAGGTTGGTTGTGTAAAACCTAAGCCATGTATGTTCCACTGTTCTCACTTGGTGGAAACCATAATGAACCCCACTCGAAATCAAAAGGGACGCATTAAAGAGACCGAAGACCACGTGTAGGGTCCAGATGACAAGGCAGCAAATGCTTATTGTCAGATGACCTACGTGGCAAGGATCCCACATCCACGTCGGAGTGATTCGGACGGAATCACCCGATGGTGGCATGTGAATGCCATGAAACCTAGCTTTACTGTTACCGAGTATTATAATTTTGCCTTTTGAGTTGTAAAGAATCAGAATGCAAACAATTTGGCAGTTTGGCCGATAAACGAGCCGAATACAAGATGTTCGTGGCTAATTCTTCAACTAAAACTCTCTTAGCACACTTCAATCAACGGGAAAAAAATTAGTGTTATAATCCCGCCTTTGAGTTGTAAAGCCGGATTTAGTCGCAAACAAGTTTAATGATAAACGAGCCGAGTAAACTGAATTGAGAAAGTTCATGGCTTGCTCATCAACTCAAGATCTTATTAATGTTCGACTCATTAGGGAAAAACAAGTTAGTATTATAAGTTTGCCTTTGAGTTGTAAAGTTGTAATTACTTGCAAACAAGTTGGTTATGTGGTGCATGGAAGAAAAGGATCGATGGAAGGAGACAAGAGAAAGAGAGACAGGAGAGTCATTTGAAAAAGGAAAGTGAGTGAGAAGATCTCTACCTGATCTTGAGATCCTGTATTCCCTTTAAGTGCTAACGTCACAGATGCACATGAAAAGTTTGAAAGAAAGAAGAGAAAAAGAGAGAATGACTTTTGTCCGACATGGGTGGTCACCACCCTCTCACAGGGTTAGTACCATATACATACATACAAACACAACCCAGAAAAACCGTATTTTCATCAGAGGTATGTGTGTCTTGTATGTATTCTTGTTTACAAAAGAACTAACAGGAAGAAAAACTTGTGTTTGTGTAGAACATAGTACTAAAATCTCCGAATGTTGGCATTCGGTTTCTGACATCCGTTCCACTGTTCACCCTTTTTCGGGTCAGACGACTCAGGTTCGTGTTCACATCAGGTAGGCGGTTTCGTCTTCAAGTTAATTATAACACGAATTATTTCTTGCTGTTTTTGGGTTGACCTGTTTCTTACACGAACACCATGTAGACAAACACAACGGGAGAGATTGCCATCCTTACAGCTGAACCCTAATAACAAGCAACTTAGTGAAATCACTTTCGTGTATCAGGTCATGTTCATATCATTCATACTCTGATGTTTGTTTCGGAAACAGGTCAACTAGTTATCACCATTCGTAAGACTCGAACTTACTACCTTGCTTAAGGGAACAAGTGCCGAACCTCTTGAACCAACCAAGCTGATTGAGTTTTAAAGTTAGGTGCTATACTGCTAGCAGTTCCGTTTCATGTTCACGAGAGAAACGGTCAACCCCAATACAGTTCAATTCTTCGTGAAGGGAGGACACGAACACACACCTTCCTGATTGTGTTCGTGTCGTGTTCGTGTTGTATTATATTGCAAGGGGTAGAGGCGACGACCTAACCTGGACTTGGAGCTTTTCCCTTTCATCATATTTATTTTATGTATTTGTTGTATGAACGACGATGACTATATATAGATAGATAGATAGAGAGAGAGAGAGAGAGAGAGAGAGAGAGAGTGACGGTCGGCTTCGTGAAGTTAAGGGAAAACGCATATAAAGACGCAGTCGGCCCCCTTCGTTCCTTTCCCGCTTTTCTTGACCTCCTGTTAGGATCAACGCGGAATTTATCATCGTCTGCTCCGTCGCCATTTCCTGAAACACAAGCCGGACGGAGTGATTTCTTCAGCTCTGTTTGATTCGATCTCGTTGTGACAAGATGGTAAAGGACATGGAATACTACGATGTATTGGGGATCAGTCCCACAGCCACAGAAGAGCAGATCAAGAAAGCTTACTACATGAAGGTAAACAGAAAAGGAAAGACACCGATCTAACGCACGATTGTTGTTTCGCGATTCGGTTGACATTGATCTGTCCTTGCTGTTTGAATTTGTAGCTTTTGTTTGGTGAGCAATTTTTTAATTGGGAATTATTTTGTAGGTGGTGAAATAGTTTGTCTTTCTTCTGCTAAGAAGCCGTTGTAGGGTTCAATTGATCGTATATGCTTTACGATTTTCGGAACCCCTTGTTTTTTTTCAAGTTGGAGCTGCTTTCCAACGTTTTGGTTCTCTATTTTCTGCCAAAAACATGCTGCCAATTGGTATGCTTTCTCTCGAGTCTTCATTGCGGATGGAGAATTAACGAAGGAAGTGCCGCAACGAAGCTCCTATTGGCGCGAAACGTATGCGTCCTCTGATGAAAAAAGAAAAGGTGCAAATATAAATGTGTAGTTGCGATTTATGTTTCCTGAGGTTCTACCCGTTTATTCTGGGGCAATGAACCTTGGCTTATAAGAACCTCCGCAAGGTTCTGATGGAGTAATTTCCAAAAGCTCATGCCTTGCGATAATAGGTATTATTGCCACTGTTGTTCACATTGATAAACATAGCAGCAACGATCATAATTTCAACGATATTAGAGGGCTCATCATATTGGACAGAACACCCAGTACTATATAAATCGTATTGTATCCTATGATACATTATGAATTCTGGATAGTGGTTTCTTGTGGTTGCTCACATTTCTCTGGAGGGTTTAGAGAAAGAAGATTAAACATTTTAACTGCTGACTAATAATTTTTAATAGAATATTGTCTAGGAATAATTTGAAAAGCAAGAATAGCTTGGAACAAAATGGGTGAAGGTAGCAGTCAGTTTCAATGTTCAAAATGTGAAGGAGAATAATTTCAATATAAAGTCATAAAGATGTTTTACTGCTTGCAGCTTGTTATTCAAATTTACATGAGCCAAATGCACTTAAAATAAACACAAACAAAGGTGATTGAATCAGAACTTCCACAATGAGTCGACCTGCAAAATATGTGGTTGCGTCCCTTGGGTGCAAAATTATTTTGTGGAGGTGTTACATCATGGTGAACAGTGACAAGGGGATGGACATGTGACAAACATTATGCTGGATTGATCATAAAAAGGATTTCAGTCATGTTGCTTTTGACAACTATTATTTCAGCTATTGAGAAACATGTGTTATTCAAATGTATCAATAATGCCTTTCAAATTTTGTTTGCTTTTCTTCTTTCTTGTATATACTTTTATGGTGGCTCATCTACAGCAGCGACAGTAAATTAGCCTCTTTAGTTATGTATTCTACACATGACTTAGTACTTGTTTTGCTTGTTCTCAAGTAGATCACAGCTACAGAATTTACTGTTCTGAAGTTTGCTTGTATCTGATGCTTGATGTCTTGTTGCAGGCTAGGAAGGTCCATCCAGATAAAAACCCTAATGACCCTCATGCAGCGCAAAATTTCCAGGCAAGCCTTATGGTCTTTTGATAAACAGAAGTTGATGTTGAATTGGATCAATTTTCCTTATTAACTTTCCTCAAAATTAACCTTAATTATTGTGCTTACTTCTTGTTTTTGAGTTTGTAAACAGGTGTCAAAATGTACTGCTCCCAAGTCTCCTTGTTATAGGAATTAAATGGCACGATCCTCCTTTTCTCATGCCCTTTCTTTCTTTTGGTTGTTTTTCTTTTTAATCTTTTCTTAACTTCTAGTCTTGAATCGGGTAGTTGAATGGTGTATGCCACAACTATTACAGCCCCAAGGGGTTTTAGCCTACTCAGCTGCTAGATGGGAAGATTCGATTCCCATCATCTCACGAGTGATACCTCTGCTATGCATGTCAATGCCCAGCATAGGCCCTGGATATAAGGTACCTATCCTTGGAGTTTTTTGCTGAGCTGTTCCAACTGTAACAATTACAAGAAAATGTCATGTTATTCCAACCAGGGGGTTTTCGGACCAGATTTCATGGAGGGTCTCTTGAACTTGTCTATGAAGGACAAAATGAAAAAGAGAAATGTGTGTCAGTTCTGTCTCATTACTACATCTTAGGCTTTTCACTCCTGAAGGCCCTGTTATTTTTGCAGTACCCAAATGTAGACGCACCATGAGATAATTGAATCTTGACATATGGGATCCTGGATTTTATCAAACAGTGCCATCACCTTCCTTGTTCTTCTTCTTTCAATTACTTTGCCCTGAAGGACTCCGCTTATGGAAGAAACAAATTCTGTTCTTGATTGATGTAATTAATTTCAAATGAATAGTTTTTCTATCCATATTTTCCACCACTATCATTCGATTGTATCTGACATATGCTTCATGCATCAACTAATTCATTCATCTCTTAGTCTTAACTGTTAGCTTTTTGACAAGCACTGCTAGTAAAGGCAAGGTTACTAAGCTCAGTTCTTCTGTTGTTAGATTCTGGGAGAGGCTTACCAAGTCTTAAGCGACCCAACACAGCGAACTGCCTATGACACCTATGGAAAAGCTGGGGTATCAACGTGAGCTATTCTGCTTCACTTCTTATGCATTTAAGTTTTTTTTTTACCTAATGTATGTGCTTAAAACAAGTTGGTGCATGTTTTAAGGTGTCCAAGATTGTTATCTGGCTTTATATGAAGTTGAATGCCATTTCACAACCATATTCTCTGGACAGGGATGCTATTATTGACCCTGCTGCGATTTTTGCTATGCTTTTTGGGAGTGAGCTTTTTGAAGATTACATAGGACAGCTTGCAATGGCTTCCATGGCTTCACTCGACATCTTCACAGAAAATGAACCATTGGATGCCAAGAAATTGCAAGAGAAAATGAGGGTAAGCTTTCAGCTATCTAAGTACTAGTGCATAATGTGATGCACCGATATGGTACAATACATATGATTTTTATAATTTAAAAAAACTATTAAAAAGTAAAAATATATTAGGAAAAAACTTCAAACAATTTTGTAACATGCATAATGTGATGCATCACATGCATAAAAGATAACACTATCTTAATAAAGAAAAGTTGTAAAAACCAGTGTTTAATTAGCGACCGTATCTTATGATTATAAATGCAATATAGACAAGTGATTATAAATAAACTTTGTGACATTTTTGCATGCATCAATTGTTCTCTTAATGTCACCTATTGCACTTAAATCCTCAAGCATTAAGTCTATGTAATGTGCAACACATGGAGTCCATACTAAGGATAGATGGTTCACCTCAATTATCTTGCTAGCTACTCTAAAGTTTGTAGCATTATCAATGATGAATTGAACAACATTTTGAACACCAATATCTTCAACATCTTCAAAAATAGGAAGTAAGTTATCCGCAGTTTTATCAATATGGGACAAATCTTAGGATTTCAAGAATAATGTCTCCTTTAGACACTAAACCAAGAAGTTCACTAATGATCGACAATGTCCATGAGTCCAACCATCTGTCACAATAGAACAATCAATAACCTTCCATGACTCCCTAAATTCAAGACTTTATTCGTAAACAATATCAACCCATTTTTGTAGTAATTTACCCCTATAACTAGATCCTATACTAGCAATAATATTTGTATGCTTTGAAAGGGAAATGAATTTGCAACATTAAACAGGATAATTTTCATAAAAAAAACTCCGTACACTTCAAATCTACTTTCTCAATTACCTCTCTGAAAGCACTAGCTGATCTAATACATGGTTGAGCTCTAGATGTGGTACGTTGAGGAAACAATGAATGTATTCCACTGCCTCTAGCACCTCCTCTATCACTCCTTGCAACCATCGAGGGGACATTGACTCTTGCAATACAAGAAGAATCAACGTCATTACTACTATCACAAGAACCTACAGTCTTTCCTTTATCTCATCTTCTCCTGCTCTACTTAACTGTCTCTTCCTCTTCCTCCCTAGCCATAGCATGAATTTCTTCTCGAGAAGCATCATGAGATATATCTCAACCGCCTATTTCTGTTCTCTCTCTTTGTCGTAATCTATGCTTTTCTTTATGAGCTCCAGACTTGTTGAATTTCATACTTCATACTTTCAGGTATCCGACGATAAGCACTTGCATCCTTTTTAGTTCTTGCAAGATTTTACGTGAGAAATACCTCCATGCTTCACCTCGTTATAGAACATACACTTATTGACTGGATCATCTCATTTTGACGCCATCAAGTCAAGCAAAGATAAAAGACAATAAGGGCAACGCTTTACAAAGGTCGGAAATCTCAGAATCTATAAAAGTTCCAAATTTTTCAAGTGAAAAATCAGGTTACAAAGGAGTAGGGATGAAAAAAATAGAGTATGCAACGGATTTGAGAAAACCCTATGGATTTTCAATGGTTTGATACAACAAAAAAAAAGTGTGATTTCCCCACGAAATAGAGTAAATGAAAAGTATGGAAATCATTTGGGAGGAAAGTAGGGGTAAAGAAAGGTTTGGGAGCAAGCAAAACAGTAAAGAAAACCCGAGTTTCTCCGATTTTATATCCTTTGAGTCAACATCGACTTGTACGATATGGCCCATATCATATTGTATTGTATGATACACTACAATACAATCTGATAAATCGTATTGTATCGTGTTGACCTACGATATACGATAAACTCGTATCGTAACAAGTTTTACAACATTGGTAAAAACTATATTAAAGTTTTAAGCTATTACAGATCAAGAGAGTCATAGATTCATAAAGTTTTAAACTTAGAGAATAAATAAAAATTGAAAACATGGCTATTTTCTTTATTCTTCTCTTTATGCTCCTTTTCAATCCTTTTTGTGTTTGTATTCTTCGTGTTCTCTTCTTGCTTGTATATATCTTCTGTTTCTTTTAGCATTTGCACATTGATTTGTTGAGGCGCAATAGAGCAAGGGTGTATGTTCATTGTGGTTCCACACGACTAACTCTACTATGCATGATATGTCCACAAACATTGCATCTCATGTGTTCACAAACTTGCTTGTTGTAGTTGTTCTTGGTTGAATTCAGATTGTGAAATTTGAGATTTTGATCTTTGGAGGAGAAATTAGGGGGCTCTTACAAAGAGAATGCGGCCAAAGAATGTACTCATAGGGGGTTTAAAACAACCTCAGTCTTCGAAAGTTGAAATGCATGGCTTCATAATAATCTACACCATACAATACGGGGGCCGTATCACACGGTAGAGGATGATACATGCTGATAAATTGTACATGCCGATTCACATGCCTGAATCATATCAATTCAGGTATCGATACACGATAAAATCATATTGTATGATATGATTTTAGTAACAGTCGTTTTTGGTGCTCATAATACTTACGTCCATCACGGACCTTTGACATGTATGATCTTTCAGCTACTTGAATATCTGTAATTAATTAAAAATTGCATGCTTCTGGTTCAACATAGTTTGAATCATATTGTATGATACAATTTTAGTAACAGTGGTTTTGGGCACTCATAATGCTTACGTCCATCACGGACCTTTGACATGTATGATTTTTCAGCTACTTGAATATCTGTGATTAACTAAAAATTGCATGCTTCTGGTTCAACATAGTTTGGTGCAGATATTCTTCTGTTCCAACATGGTTTGGTGCAGAAAAATGAATTAGCTTGATGCCAATCACGAATATTGCTCTTGGCAGTTTCCAGGCTGGTTGCTTTTAGAAGTTTACTTTTTCAAAAGGTGGGTGGTTTAAAATTTTTGTTAAATATAATAAGAGGTATTCCATTGACATATATTAACCTTATAAGAGACATGTATGATGGTGCAAAAACATGTGTGAGGACCCATGAAGGAACGACAGACTTCTTTGAAGTTAATATTGGGTTACATCAAGGATCAACTTTAAGTCCATACTTATTTATAATGGTGATGGATGAGTTAACAAAACATATTCAAGATGAAGTACCTTGGTGTATGTTATTTGCAGATGACATTGTATTAGTGGAGGAGTCTAAGGAAAAAGTTAATAGAAAATTGGAACTATGGAGAGAAACATTAGAAAACAAAGGCCTCCGACTTAGTAGAACAAAGACAGAATATATGGAATGTAAGTTTGATCATTTGGCTACTTCAGAGGACATAGAAATTAAAATTGGCACACATTGCATTCCCCAAAAGGAAAGTTTTAAATACCTAGGGTCAATTTTTCAAAGTGATGGAAGAATTGATGGAGATGTTACACAGAATTAATGCTGGTTGGTTAAAATGGAGAGGAGCATCAGGTATTCTTTGTGATAAGAAGATACCATTAAAATTAAAAGGTAAATATTATAGAGCAGCAGTTAGGCCTACCATGTTGTATGGTTCTGAGTGTTGGGCAGTTAATTATCAACATGTACAAAAGATGTCTGTGACAGAAATGAAGATGTTGAGATGGATGAGTGGTCATACAAGAAAAGACCGTATACATAATGAGGTTATTAGAAACAAATTAGGAGTGGCACCAATAGAGGATAAAATGAGAGAACATCGTTTAAGATGGTTTGGACATATAGAAAGAAGATCAAAAGAAGAACCTGTAAGAAGGTTAGAAAAACTAAATTTGGAAAGTATTAAAAGAGGTAGAGGACGACCACAAAAGTGTTGGAAAGAAACAATAAAGAATGATCTAGCTTATTGGGAGTTAACTGCTAACATGGCACACGATAGAGATATGTGGAAACAAAGAATCCATGTAGCCGACCCCGTCTAGTATGGGAAAAGGCTTAGTTGTTGTTGTTGTTGTTGTTGTATAATAAGAGGGCATCAATACCATTTTTCTTAAAAAAATATAATAAAAGGCAGTATGAAGGAGCTTAATCTAAAAATAGCCAACTATATAATTTACAGTAAACTAACAAAGAGACACATTTTGTGATATTATCAGAATATATCATTTTCATCAATTTTGAAACTATCATGATATTTGTCAGCAATACTTGCTTATGATAAAAACAACGTGATAGTCTCAAAATATTGGTGATACTTGTTTGCATTTGGTAGTGCAGTCAGTTGGCTGGTGAAAGTGCTGGTTGCTTTCCTTTGAACTGGTAATCGTTTGGTAGGCCTATACAATCCAGTTGCAGTTTTCGTCTATCAGCTTATAGCACGGACCATTAGCTGTGATTATAGCCCACGGTATTAACTATGGGTGCCTTATGGTAGATTGCCAGCTGGTCTAGCCCTCACTATCGGCTTATAGCCTAGGTCTTGCTTTATGTCTAAACCACTTACAGACTGTCCTTCAATGCAGACGGTGCAGAGGGAGAGAGAAGAAAAGCTTGTAGAGACACTAAAAGGCCGCCTCAATGTGTATGTCCAGGGAGACGAAGGAGGATTTACTAGTCATGCCAAAGCCGAAGCTTCAAGGCTCTCAAATGCAGGTTTCCTTTTTCTTCTTGCTTTTTTTCCCCTTGTCTTTCCTTGAGTATTGAATTAGTTTTGCAGCAAGGCAGAACATGATGAGACATAGAAAGGACAGAGAATTGTTGGATTATATATTTTTTTACTTTTTATGGTATTATACCGTTAAGTTACTGTTTTTCTTCAACAAGGAAACACATTAACATATATGAGAGAAGTGTATGTATCTAACTCTATGCAATCTGGCTTTGACCTTAACATGTGTTTGAGCTTGCTGAAATGGTTGAGCAATGTTTAAAAGCTAAGTGATCTTGAGATGCATAAAACTGAATAAATATGAATTATGCATCATGGCTGAAGGTAATTTTGAAAGGTGCTATTTTTCTTTAGTCAACAAGGTTCAGATATTAACGGGAAAATAGTCGGGACTCGGGACACTTTTGAGAAATATCTTTGAACTTTCAACTTTGACATTATGGAGAAAAATATTCTTTTTAGCCTGTTATCATGCATTTGGAAAACTCTTACATTTTTTCTTCTTTTTTTTGTGCCTTCTACATACATGGCTTGGTGAGTGAATTAACACAGCCAAAGTGGAAATTACAGAGTTTTGTGTAATGCTGCTAAACGTGGTTAGCAAGAAACAGATTGTCTTTCTCTATTAGTTGCATAGAATGATATTAAAACAAAGACCAAGGCCCCAACTATTATTAATTGTTCTTTGCAGAGAGAGATAAACTGTCTAATCTGTCCGTTCTAACAATACAACTTTTATTGGTGAAAACCTTTCCATCTATGTGTGTGTACATAAAGTGTATACCGTGCAACTGGAAGTGCCTTACGTTCCATATTCTTTTTTATTTTGTGGTGGATGTAACTGATTTAATTCACATGGTATTTTGTAGAAGTTAACTTTTAGGTCAAGAGATTAAGTAAATGGGTTCAGGTTGCCTAAGTGCGCCAAAACTCCAAATATTTTATATCGGTGAAACTTGACTTGAGGCTGACTCTGGCAAACAGGCCATGCTGAACTGATATGTGATGGCATCATAGCGAGTGATTACAACTTTCATCTACAATTCTTCAACGATGAACACGTAGTGAGGCTGTACATATTTTTGTTTATTAATGTATGTGAGGACCATAAATTTGCACCAATGAGTAAAATTTTACGTAAGGCAGGCAATTCTTCATGGTTTATTTAAATGTTGGCTGTAGTTCTTAACTACCGGATTTTAGTACAAAATTTCTAAAGAAAGAAAATAGCGTGATTGATACCAAGGATTTTAGTACAAAAATTGTAAAGAAAGAAAATAGTATGATTGACACCAACACATCTAGGATTATGATTTTCATAGCAACATTGCTAGATGGAAAACACTATACCGAAGAAGAGCTTGAAGAATACATGCAATCTCACAAGAAATTAATGATTGACTCTTTGTGGAAGCTTAATGTGGCTGACCTATCTGTATTTTCAGCATTGAACTTTAATCCTTTGTTTGATTTGGAATCGTCTGTGACATCTTAATTATGTTCATAACGTACCGTTTGGCTGGTTTCAGAGCCCGTGTGAAAAACCCACATTGTTATGAACCCCACAATAGCTTTTCAAATTTTCCGATACCAACTGCTCCTCCTGGTGCACAAAGGCAGCCTTAGTCAACAAGGGAGTGATTGTGTTTTTCTGTACTATTACTATTGTGCATCTCGCCGTCTCAGTTAAATTCCTCTACTTAGTGGAGGAATAAAGGCGTAGTCAGTTGTGAAGTAGATTATAAGACAAGCATGACCCATTTCGGTGGCTCTTATGGCGTTGCATATATCTCTTATTTGTTGATGTCAACAAGGTTATTGCAGCTTCATCAGACATCACCGGGGTTTCAGGTCAGCGTTGTTCATTGTAATGCTTTGCTAGATTGCTTTAGTCTCATCTATTTGCATGAATGTATCAGCTGCATATGTTTTATGGAAGAAATCTTTTCTTCGTTTCTCTCTTCTGTTCTTTCTTGGATGTAATAGAAATCTGAATTGCGGCTCGAGTGCAAAAGTGTATAAACCCGAGAAAGAGGAATCTGGACTTGTTCAGATACGAGGACCTTGGTAGGAAGATGCCATGGATTGTGTTAGCAACACTGTGACATGCTCAACGGAACCTCTTAAGGATTTATTTGATGAAAATCAAGGAATTTGTTTTCGTTGGTTTCACTTTTAATAAATAATTAAACCTAATGTAAGAGCTCCACATGTGCCTTAGATTGAAAGGTACCATGTTTTTCTCATTATCCAGATTTTGAGTCTCCTGTTTTGAACGCCACATCAGAATTGAATTTGGATTTGGATTAGATCCTAGCATTATTGAATTTGGATTTGATTGGAACCTGCATAATCAAATTTGGATCAACTTAGTCCAAATTGGAAACGGAATTTGAATCTGAATCAACCTTCAATTTACTATTTAGAATCCATATCAACAGTTCCTCTTAACATGCAAAGTCGGATTATGAAGAATGTTGTGATGATTTTAGAGATTGATGGGTAAAGAAATAGTTGTGTACATATTTTCTGAAATTCTCCTGTAGGTTTCATTGTATGGACATGGCTGCTTTGTGTCTCATCTCATTGAACCTATTGTTGCACCTACCTGTTGTGAAATCAGACACCACACCAGAGCTCGAACTCGAGTACACGTGAGGTAGGATCATGTTGTAACTCAAACTTGTCCTAATTTTCCAGAGCTTACTTTTATATCAAATCTGACTAATTAGGTCCAAAGTTAAATAATAATTAGTTTTAAGTCTCTCCCATTGTGATTCCCGAATCCAACCTGGGATGTAAATGGCAGCTTGTTAAAAGTAACAAAGAAGCACTGAGCGTTAGCTCAATGGCAGGGCGCTGTAGCATCATTGCTGCTGGTAGGGAGTTCACCTCCCAGAGAGTCCATGTGTGGGTGTGGGTGTGGGTGTGGGTGTGTTAGGCTTTGCCTCCTCTTGTAACCAAAAGAGAAGGTAACAAAGAAGGGTTTTCCATAACTTGTTCGTTATCTTAAGGGCTTGTTCATGTTCCGGCTAGTTGACTCGTTTCAGCCGAGCCACACATGAATGCAGTACGAGTTGGGTTAAATGACGTAAACACAAGTCGCGTGTGAAAGGTTAAAAGTTGTAATTTTCTTACCAAAATTTCCCATTTAATGTAAAATTGAAAGACTTAATCCTTCAGTTACATTGTGTCCCCAATTTCTTGGATTAATATGATCTTTTAGCATATATATACTTTATATACTTAACTAAACAAGCTAATAGAAATCGAGAACATGCAACTTTTCGTGTTGGACTCGTAGAACTCAAAAAGCAAGCTCGTGTTTGGTTCATTTACATCACAAACTGAACAAGCATCTCAAGAATGGAAGCAAGCCGAACCAACTAGGAGCTTGGGTCATTTAGTCACCCTAAGTCAAACCAGATGTCCGTCCAACTCCTCTTTCTCAGTGGGCAATGATGAGACTGAAGCCATATCACTGGTGGACCAGGAATTCTTTTGGGATGAGACCTACTTATATTTCGGGTGAGGTGCAGTATTTCACATTTACGAAATACTTCTATTTATATATATAGTGATGAATATAAGAATTTTGAGTAGGTCTCTCTAAGAGACATATGCATGCCCTAAATATCTAACTCTTGTGAGTCACCCCATAGTCAGGTTAGCTATTGCTCTTTATCTAACTTTTCTTTGTTTTGTTATAATGGGGAGGTCGGAGCCAGATATGTATATCGAGCTCTTGACCTGTGACTTGCGAGTCAGAGTTCCTTAGCCAGTGAACTAAAGCTTTGAGTGCAACTACTTGTTTTGTGCTTTCTGTGACACTCCTTAAAGAGAAGAGTTGGTTGGCCGGTAAATCATTGATCCGGCTAACGGTATATGAAATTGTTTGCGAGAGAGAGATATGCTGGCATGTCATTTTGATGGGCAGCAGTCGGCCGTGTTCCGGGAGTCGCAACGGAACGTGGATTTGGTTCGAGAATACCTTCTAAGAGATAAGGGAAAAAGAAGATGTAAATGTATACAGTTTCCCACATACGGCTTACATAGGGAAGATGATCTTTAGCTTTCACTGTATTTTTTGTATACTATATATAGACAACTTCATCTTCCTAGTTTTCACGTCTAGACTTTCTATTAAAAGTTGTTCTGTATTTTAATTTCGGTAATATTACCGTTTCTCTAATTTAATTTATGTAACGTTATCGTTTCTCTTTTGTGTAACGTTTTTATAGCAAGAGAATGATTATTTTACGTTACATCTATCATTTAGCAATTCGAGCCAAGTAATATGACATATTGGTTTACCTCCCACTTTTGTAGAGTTTTTCAAATTATATCATAGATGATTGTTATTGCAATCATTATCTGTCGTGTGGTTTTTTACTTACACAACAATTAAACTCACTTAGTCATTCGAGCCAAGTAATCTGACATATTGGTTTTGCCTCTCACTTTTGTTGACTTTTCTAAGTTATGTCATATATTATTGTTATTGCAATCATTAACTGTTGTGTGGTTTCTTACCTACACAACAATCAAACGTATTTGAAACTCATGTTACTAACATGCTTTGAGAAAATATCTTCTATTATGCCTTTAGTCAAGGAGTCCGCCAACATGTCATGAGTTGGTCTATATGAGATAGATATTTCCTTTCTCATATAACATAACATACATCAAGCTTTACACAACTTGTGTATAAGGAACATTAGGCTTATCGTCTCCTTCACTGTGATAATAAGACTTACTCAATTTGACCTCTTTCACAACGGGTTTAGATGTAGACTTATATTCACCTATTTTAAATTTCTTCATAATATAATCAATATCTCTCTCTTGACTTAGCCATAGGAGTTTAGATTCTAAGTCTCGAGAAATCTTTATACCCAAGATATAAGATGCTTCTCCCATATCCTTCATTTCAAACCTTGAGTTTGACCATGACTTGGTTTTGACAATCATCTCATTGTCATTCCCAATCAACAATAAGTCATTACATATAATGATAAGATGACAAAGTAGCTCCCACTGTTCAAGACATATACACAGTGGTAAAGTTCATTAGCCACAAACCCAAGTTCAAGAATGTTATTTTGAAAGGACAAATACCATTGGTGATGTGATTGTTTAAGGTTATATAAGGATTTTTTAAACGTATATACTTTATCTTCTTGGCCTTTAACTCTATATCCTTCAGGTTATTGCATATATATGATTTCATCTAAATCTTCATTTAGAAAAGCAATTTTTATATCTAACTAATATAAATTCAAATCATAATATGCTGATATTGTTAGGATTATTCTTATGAATGCAAATTTCACAATAGGAGAATTTGTCTCAGCATAATTTATCCTCTTCTTTTAAGAAAAACTCCTTGTAATCAGCTTCGCCTTAAACTTATCGATTGTTCCATCGACCTTATATTTTCTTTTTGAAAACCCATTTACAGCCTAGAGCTTTCCTTTCTTTAGGAAAATCAGTCAATTCTAGGACTTGATTTTTCTCAATATATTTAATTTTCTCATCTATGACTTTTTCTAATCCGCCTATTCAAATGAGTCAATAATATATCAATACATTAAGTTATCGGTCAACTTATCTAAATCCATTGAATTGCATACTTCTTCTATAAGGTAAGTATGATAATCCTTTAAGTAGGGTAGTGTTACCCTAGGTTTTTTATATCCACTTAAAGTTTCAGTATTATCTGGAAGATCGTTTATGGGTTTAAATGATGATTGATCTAAATGTACTAGATCGTCGATATACTATCATCATTTTTAAGGATGTCATTATTAGTATCTTCTAGGAATTCAATATCCATGCTCTCTATGAGTTCATGGTCCTTGTGATAAAATAAATATCCCTTAGATTTTTTAGGATATCCAATAAATATACATCTCAAAGACTTACTGTTTAGCTTATCTCTAGACTAATAAATGATCTTCACATGAGTGATATATACTCACCTCATGGGATGACATAGGTTTGCTTTTCTCCCAAACCACATCTTATATAGTATAGAGAATACAACTTTACACGATACTTTATTTAGAACAACTAGTATACCTTGTCCGTGAATCCTAAAAGACCCCACTCTAAAGATATCTAAAAATGTGTTGTTTCCCATATACACCCAATGTTCCTGTGATTTATATTCATTTAGGTTTATAACCCCTTCTTTGCTCTTCGAGATATATCTTATTGTTCTAGAGTCTCTACTAACTAGTTATTAGGCGGTCCATGTAGAGACATTTAAAAACCACGCAGATTATATACATCTTCTCTAATTAATCGCATTGTTGGGTATTTCCACTGGTAGTCTTTCTATTACGGTAATCTCTGTTGTAGTGCCACATCTTTTCACAGTTAAAGCACTTGATCCGAGAAGCGATTTCTTGTAATCTTTTGAAAAATTAATCATATTTCTTGTTATTATTGCTAAATCCTTTGTTTGATTTATTCTTTTTATGTTTGGTCTAGAGATTGTCCCAATCTCTTCTTCAGTTACTAGCAACTTGTCCTTCTTATTTCTATTCATATGTTTTTGAAGAGTAACTCAGAAATATTTGTTTCACCTCCTAATCTCAAGGTTGTGACAACCATATTCCATGAATGAGAAAGCCTATTCAAGATAGTTGATATTTGAATAGTCTCAAGAATGACCAACTTTACTGCAATTAAGTCTTACATGTTTTACTACATTATTTCCTCTTTCATTTTGTACCAGTTGTACTTTTGTATTAATAATTATAGAGGTGAAATTTTATTCTAAAGTCTATGTAGAGACTTGAAATCAAATTTATAAACTACGTCGTGTGCGGGCGTGCCAGCTAGTTTACTTAAACTAGCAAAATGATATTTTAACTTCTATAACGATTCTGAGTAAGTAAATTCTTTTCTACTTAGGCCTTCTACAACCGATGCTCAAGAGTCAGCCTAGACGTTTTGAAGATTGTTTTAGATCAGGTGTGTTTTCAAAATCCACTTTCAAATCTCAATCAAATTTGAGAACCTAGGTCTTGAAAGAAAATATTTTAAAGTTCTAAAAAACATAAACTGGTTCTATTTTTAGAGAATTATTTCTGGATTTTTCTCAATAGCTTATGAATCTCTAAAAATCTTAAAAATTTTACAAGCAAAAGATATTAAATGACATTAGACGGATGCAGGATGCACCAAATATATTTTCGAGTTTACAACATATATGAAGGAAATGATTGAAAGACAATCCACAATAATTCCAATGTAAATGATTGAAAGAAATGAAGGAAAGTATAATTATAGCTTAAGCATAGAGGCGATTAAGAGATATGAGAGCTTATAACGTATGAAGGGGTAGGAAAAACTGAAAATCAAACATATAGTATGCATCTAATCAAACAAAATTGGGTAACATAACATCTAGCTATTACATCAAGAATGGAGTCAGTTGCTCCTTATTTACAACTCCTTTTAAATTGAACGAAAGTAAAGAAGAAATAAAATCAAAGAAGTGGAAAGGAATTGACCTTGATCGTGGATGCTCCTTGGCAATGGATGAAGACGATCTTGAAAAGGGGCGGCTCTTCCACTTTCTTCCTCATTTTCCTCTCTCTTTCTCTCTTTTTATCTCATTCTCTATCTTTTTCTCCCCCTCTCTTGCTATAGATTTTCCTCACTCTCTCCACTTTCTTTTATACCTTGAACCCAACCCCAAGGCCTCTATTTATAGCCTTCAAGGAAGGGGTTTAGAGCATTCTATGATTTGAGTCTTTGGAATCATCCCAATCCAAATTGATCCAAATGGCTAGCCCATTTATACACATTTGGTGCATGTGGGATGGGAGGGTGGCCTCCTCTTAGTCCGACTCCTTCATTGAACTTGGCTAGGTCAGCTCGACTCACCCTAATCCACCCCTTGCTCGATCTTAGTGGCTTGCCTTGATACAAGTCTTAACTTAGGTGTGGTCTTCATTTATTCTTTGAATTTGAGACTTGAATCTATCTTGGTTTGAGTCAGCTTCTTCTGGCTCGTCTTAGGATCAACTTGGATTTGAACTCGGGATGACCCTGCTTCGAGGCTTGATTCAGATGCTTTATTCGATCCTGCCTTTAGAAATTTTGTTTTTCTTGATTATCTTTTCAATTAAGATTTATGGTTTGAAATATTTTCTTTTTTATTATTTAAAACTATTTCATTTTAGATATATTTGAAAACATCGAGTTTTAACGAAATCATCAAATATTCTTTTTGGAAAACAATTGAGTCTCATTTACAATGTTTGTTTACGTGAGTGACCTGTTTTTATTTCATGAGTTAGTCTTTACTGTTTCAACTACTTTAACTCATTGTTGGGTGTAGGGTGTCAAATCACTTTAACCCTTTTGATAGATGTAGAGTCTCGAACCACTTTAACCCTTGGGTGTAGGGTCTTAGAGTAAGTCTATCCTCGATCAAGCGAATGTTTGAGTTCTGGTTTGGATTGATTTGGTTTTAAATTTCAAAGGTTTTTGTAATTTTGATATTTTGCAAACATTTTTGTGGGTTTGGTTCTCAATGTCTTATTTCACCTGTTTCTTTGCGGAAAATGGTTAGAAATTATTCTTTCTTTGGTGGCAGTCATTTGAAAAAGCAAAATTCTGCCCATTTGGCCTTGAGGGTAAAGTAGCCATTTTTTTGAACCTTTTGTCAAAATTAGATTTTTTTCGAGAGAGATGAAATATATCCTTATTTTGAGGTTGTTACAAAATTTTGGTGCAAAAAAGAGTTCCTTTAGGATGTTTTTATTTGAGAAACCCTTAAGACCCAAAATTGTAATTTTTATTTGAGAAAGACAAAATTTTTAAAAGATCAAAATTTTTTTGGGTGTTTACAATAACTGAACATGTAGTTTAGTTGTAGTATCATATTTAAATATTATTGAATGTAACAACTCTTTAGAGGTCTCATATTTTTTAAATACCCTAATTAGGTCATCGTCTATATATGTTAGCATTATAGTTCTAGCTATGGTATCATATCTAAGAAACGTTTTGTACGCTTCATTTTTCTCTTGAGTTGCAGTTGGAGTAGGTGGTGAAACTGTACCCTTTAGAATATAATTGATACTCTCAAGTGTAAGTGTTAAGGGATATGTCTTTTTCAAACTTAGAAATTCAGACCATTGACTTTCATGTTTTTGCCAATTCCGATATACAAATCCTAGAGTTTATTTTAGTTTATTTGGCAAAAATAACAATAGAATGGTCTAAACAAAAGAAACAACCAACCATGTGTATTAATAGACTGTTGTAATTTATAAAAATATCTAGGTACTTATGTGAAAATATGTCCAAGTACCTATGAATAATTTCAGTTGATACTTAAGTACCAATTGAAAAAACTCTTAACTTGATTATGTTATTGTAGAACCAGGCTAGGGACAAAACAATAATTTATCAAAAGCATCAGAGGCAAACCATTTCTCATTGATTTTCGATAAAATTCGCGACTGATAGAGGTAGAACTATAATTGTACCTCTCAACTTATTTTTTAATTTTCTTAAAAAGATAGGGACATCATTATCATTTCTCATTGTGGCAAAACTATGAAATTTTGATGTCTAGGGGTAACTTTATATTTTCACAATATGAAATTTCATAATTTTTAAAATTTGTGAGAGGATAGTTTTGTGTTTTCGTCCATTAAGGGCAAAACTATCTTTTACTAAAAAATATGTATGAATTTTCGTAATTTCGCTTAGTGACAATTTTGTAAAATAAAAAAAAATCGTCTCGAGTTTTCGATAAACTGCCTGTTTTTCGGTGCCCACAGTTTCTGAAAGTCGTGAAAACAATAAGAGAAAAAGAGGGCGAAAACAATAAGAGAAAAAGAGGGCGACAGGAGAGAGGGAGAGCGTGTGATACAACGAGAGGGGAGAGATACAACGAGAGAAGAGAGAAGAAGGGGAGAGGGAGGAGAAGAGGGAGTTGTGCGTCACCTCTTCAACCGCTCTGCCTCGGTTTTGCCGCTTTGTCTTATCGCTTTGCCTTGCCGCTTTGCCTTATAACTAAAGTCTTTCCTTTCCGTCTCGCCGCTTGACTTGTAAATGAGTCTCGCCACTCTTTTTTCTTATTTCTGCTTCTGGTGTTGAGTCTCGCTTCTTTGTTTGCTTGCTCTCTCTTCTCGTTGAGTTTTGCCTTTATGCTTTCTTATTTCTTTTCTTTGTTCTTATACATGCCTTTCTTTCCTTCCTACGATAAAAATCAACCTTTTTTTTTCTTTTTTTATCTAAACTATTTTATATATGCACGTTAGCAGTCGGTCGTGCTTTGGTTCGTCACGGGAGTCGCAGCGAAATGTGGATGTATCTCGGGAATACGTTACGAGAGATTGGGGAAAATGAATATTAGATGTATACGGTTTTCTATATACGGCTTAGACAGGAAAGACGATTTTAATTGTATTTCTTAATACTGTATCGTTTGTACATTATTTATTATTTATAGACGGCTTCAATCTTGAGCTTTCGGTACATGTGTTTTAATTTCTATAATTTACCGTTTGTATGATTTAATTTCTCTAACGTTACCTTTTTGTAACGTTTTGGATAGAATGCCATTTTACGTTACACATTTGAAGAAGATATGAAAGCAGTATTAAGATCATCGTTCCCCATCCCCATCTCGGCCGCTATCAATAGCAGGAGAAGCTTCGGCAGCCAAGCCAATGGCAGAGGAATCTCAAGATGAATTCGGATCCCTCTTCGAAGGGATGGTCCTACTTGCCCCTAAGTTCCAATCCGTCGACGACGACAAAACAAGTGCCAATGCGGACTACCATTCGCCTGCTGCTTCCGTTTTTGCCTCTGTCTCTGAAGTCTCTGCTTTGCTTCCGCGTTCATCCTCCTCTTTGAGACGTGATGTGGGCCAGCCTCTCGTCGAGAACCACTTTTCCGACCTTACGTTCAGAACCTCCCCGCTTCCACCACCATCGTGTGTCTCAAGAGGAAAAAGCTTGGAGGAATCGGAATCACATATGCCCGCGGGTCGTCTTTTTCTTCCCTTCATCTCAATGTCTATTCTCTTCCTCCCCTTGACGCACCTTCCTCCTCTTCCTCTCAAGATTGTAAATTTAGAGGGATCAGATCAAGATTGTTACTCGCAGGTGGAGGCAGAAGCATATGCATGTAAATTTATTGTTCAGTCTTTTGTCTCATGGAGTGAGTCCACGTAGACGTAAGGCCCGTTCATCCGACTTTTGTCAATTCTAATTCTTATGAAACGTTTGACTAATCAGTTCGGCATCATTACTGATTGCACCACGTTAACAGCAGCTGAAGGAGGACTAGAAGACAGAGTCTCCTCTTCATCTAAAGCTGCAGAATCGGAGCATGATTCCGGCTTCGACTTTGGAGTCTGTGTGTGCGCCTGTGTGTCTGTGTGTTTGTTGGTTACAGATAACTATTTGTTTGCCTTCTCTAGTCGTTGCATGGGTTTCAACTGGTAGCTATTATTTGTCTTTTCCAATCGTTGCGTAGGTTTGAACTCAAAAGTCTAGATGATTTACTTTAAGCACTGATCATATTGCTCACAACACCCTACATTTTGATCCCTCGGATAGATGTCTAATGGATGCAAAGGATGACTAGATTAATTATGAGTCTCACCTGATCGCTGTTGCTAACAGAGTTATGATCCAGAAAAGCAAGCATTCAACAAGAAGTGGCATCTTCCAAGGTGAGGATAAATTTCATTGAGATGAGGGTTCCAGAGCTTGAGGCCCAAAAAAGGGTTGCTGCTGCTGCAAGAAATTTCAAAGGGGCAAGTCGAATAGCTGCTGAATCAAAGACACTAAATTCAGAGAAGGAAAGTCTGCAGAAAAAGGTAGAACATGCCGCATTAGAAATCAAGAAAGCGGAGGAAATCGAGCAGACCGTCAGAAAAACTGTAGGAGACCGAAGAGGTGGTTCTGTCGAAGAAAAGAGAGGCAGCAATAGCAAGGTGCAAGAGGCTTAGATTGGTGACTGCAGCAGCGATGGCCGAGAGAGCTGCTTCACTTGAGATGGGTGACCAAGATGAAGCCAATAGTCTAGCAGTGGAGTTAGAAGATTCTGACTCTGAAGCAACAAAGCTGCAACATTCTTTTAATCTCGACAAGGAGTTTGCAGAGCTGAACAAACTATATGTTTCTCTTGGAATTTGAATTTGGCAGAGTTTGCTACTGCTCATTCTTCTGCATGAAGAACTTGAATTTGATATCTGAGATGTTTCTCTCTTTATTTCTTTCCATGGGCATACAGTAGATATAAGGGTGGTTCAGTTTTGTAGGGCTCAAACTGTTCTTTTTATTTTATAATTCGGAAATTTGAGTTAGGCAGACCCTACCACATGTGCATGCCCAGAGTATGGAACTCTTGACCTTTACTTGTCGTGTGAACCCCCTAGCCCGGAGAGCCGCGACTCCTTGTGCAGGCAGACACACAATGTCTTTCTTCTTAAACAACCGGTGACTCTCAAAACTCTTTTTTCTATAATTTGCTTGTACTAATGTGAGTATTCTTTTTGACAACAACAACAACTAAGCTTTTTTTTCATATTAGATGAGGTCGGCTACATAAATTCTTTGTTTCCACAAAGCTCTATAACGTGTCATGTTGGTAGTTAAGTCAACATGAGTTAAATCATTTCATATTGTTTCTTTCCAATATTTTTGTAGTCTTCCTCTTTTTCTTTAATATTTTCATAATCAGTTTTTCATACTAGTTATTAGAGCTTCATTTGGTCATCTTTTTACATATTCAAATTATCATAACTGATTTTCTCTCATTTTATCCACTATTGGTGTCACTCTCAATTTGTTTTTGATGACTTCATTATATATGGTCTTTCCTTGTTATCCATCTTAACATCTTTATTTCTGCCACATAATCTTTTGTATATATTGATGATTAACTGCCCAACAATCAAAACCATAAAATATAGCTGATCTAATTGTTGATATATAATATTTACCTTTCAACTTTAATGGTATCTTCTTATCATATGATTCTCTCTATTTTAACCAACATACATTAATTTTATGAATAACATCTCTATCAGTTTTCTAACACCTTGAAAAACTAATCCTAGATATTTAAAACTTTTCTTGTGAGAGATGCAACGTGTATCAATCTTAATTTATGTATCATCTAAAGTAACCAAATGATCAAACTTACGTTTTACATATTCTATTTTTGTTCAACTAAGTTGAAAGTCTTTACTTTTTAGTGTCTCTCCATAGTTCCAATTTCCTATTAACTTTGTCTTTAGACTCATCTATTAATACAATATCATCTACAAATAATATACACCAAGGTACTTTGTCTTTAATACATTTTATTAACTCATCAAGAACCAATATAAATAAATATAGACTTAAAGTGGATCTCTAATGTAACCTAATATTAATTTCAAAGAAATCTGTCATGTTTTTGTACTATCATACATATCTCTTATAAGATTTATATATGTCAATAAAATACCTCTCTTTTCTAAAGTTTTTCAAAGAATATCTCTTAGCACCCTATCATAAACGTTTTCTATATTAATAAATATCATGAGGTTTTTATTTTTTGTTTTAAAAAGTTTCCTAAGATGTCTCAATAAGTGAATCGCTTCAAGTATATATATTCATCATGAATCCAAATTAGTTCTCTGTTGTACTCGATATTTATTTTAGCCTACATTCAATAATTCTTTCTCATAATTTCATAGTATGACTCATTAACTTGATACCCTGATAATTCGCACAATTTTAGATGTCTTCATTGTTGTTGTATATAAATATAAGTGTACCTATTCTCCATTCCTCAAGATCTTTTAGTTTTTTATATTTTATTAAATAATCTTGTGAGTCGAGTGATCCCCATATCTCCTAGAATTTTCTATATTTTTGAAAAAATAGTCTTGTCTTACGTATTTATAACTCTTACTATATTTAAGAGTCTCTTTGACTTCATTCTTTTCGACGTATAAGTAGAAATTACAGTTTATATACTTTTTTAAATTCGGTTAACTCTTTTAAAGTAACACTAATATATGTATTTTTATTAAAAAAACTTATATAAGTAAAATTTTCATCTATTTTCATATTATCATTTATCACTAAAATCTTTATATAAAGCCTCTCAAATTTTAGTTTTGTTTCATTAACGACCTCTTTTCTTCTACCTTTACTTTGTTATAAGCCTCTCAAGGTTCTCTATCCTCTCTTTCTGTACCTTCTTTTCTTTTGAATTAAGCATAAGATGCGTTGGTATTCATGGTTCTCTATTCCAACAAGAAGGTTTGCATTATCATGAACGTGGAATTGATGTACATCTTTAGGTCGGGCCTTGATGAGCAGATTAAAGTCTCCCGGTGGCTGAGAGTTTGTCGATCATCGCCCTCCTCGTGGGTAGGCGATCAACAGATTAAAGTCTCAAACCACCGAGCTAATAGCCCACCGTGCAGGTCACTACATAATTATGACAAAAGCAAGAGAAAGCCCATCTCTTTCTTTCCTTTTTCCGCGCCCTCACGTTGCCACTGAGGGACATGAAAGACCTAAAAAGGAACCATTCCCACCCGCGGAATCGTGAAAAAAGAGTGCCCGAAGAAGCAAATGAGTATCCAAAGCATGTTTTTCTTTTCTTCTTCTTTGTTAAACGGGAGGCCAAAGCCTAACACACACATGCACCCCGAGAGTCGACCTCCCACCAGGAGCAAGGTCATCAAAGAGCTCTTCCTTTAAGCTAACGCTCTGGGTGCTGTTTCCTGATATTATAGTAATTAAGCATGTTGGATAATTCAACGCGTGCCCAATATACAGGAATACTTGATTGAGACCACGTAAATTATGCAGCAATGAGATGTGATGATGTGCCAGGGCGTAAGAAAACACCGGTTGAAGTTCTGGAAATCAACCAATCTCCGAAACTTCTAACTCGTCCACGGATTGTCAAATTTAGCTTATAAACCTCCCTTTGAGGACACTATGAAGTATGAAATTGAATGACATCTTTAACTATATGAAACCAATGCAAGGCAGAAAAAGCTGGTGAAGAACTATCGTCATCAGCATCCCATAGTAAACCACCGCCTGTAGGGCCAATTCCTGTCAGTCTTTTTCCTTTCACTCTTCTGATCCTTATCCTGCAACTGGGATTCTTGGCAGCTTTGAGCGCACCCATCCCTTTCCATCCCTGCAGGTCCTTGATCAGATGGTTGGAATGTCGAAGGATCATGCTCTCTGTAAGTGGTGGCGTGGCGGAGCCATTCAATCTCATCTGATGGCTTCAGCGACGCGCAGCTTGTCCGACTTCCACTGTCTAGTTCGTAGCTCAACTGTTAAAAGCCCACAACAACAACAACAACAACTAAGCCTTTTCCCATACTAGACGGGGTCGGCTACATGGATTCTTTGTTTCCATAGATCTCTATCGTGTGCCATGTTAGCAGTTAACTCCCAATAAGCTAGATCATTCTTTATTGTTTCTTTCCAACACTTTTGTGGTCATCCTCTACCTCTTTTAATACTTTCCAAATTTAGTTTTTCTAACCTTCTTACAGGTTCTTCTTTTGATCTTCTTTCTATATGTCCAAACCATCTTAAACGATGTTCTCTCATTTTATCCTCTATTGGTGCCACTCCTAATTTGTTTCTAATAACCTCATTATGTATACGGTCTTTTCTTGTATGACCACTCATCCATCTCAACATCTTCATTTCTGTCACAGACATCTTTTGTACATGTTGATGATTAACTGCCCAACACTCAGAACCATAAAACATGGCAGGCCTAACTGCTGCTCTATAATATTTACCTTTTAATTTTAATGGTATCTTCTTATCACAAAGAATACCTGATGCTCCTCTCCATTTTAACCAACCAGCATTAATTCTATGTGTAACATCTCCATCAACTCTTCCATCACTTTGAAAAATTGACCCTAGGTATTTAAAACTTTCCTTTTGGGGAATGCAATGTGTGCCAATTTTAATTTCTATGTCCTCTGAAGTAGCCAAATGATCAAACTTACATTCCATATATTCTGTCTTTGTTCTACTAAGTCGGAGGCCTTTGTTTTCTAATGTTTCTCTCCATAGTTCCAATTTTCTATTAACTTTTTCCTTAGACTCCTCCACTAATACAATGTCATCTGCAAATAACATACACCAAGGTACTTCATCTTGAATGTGTTTTGTTAACTCATCCATCACCATTATAAATAAGTATGGACTTAAAGTTGATCCTTGATGTAACCCAATATTAACTTCAAAGAAGTCTGTCGTTCCTTCATGAGTCCTCACACATGTTTTTGCACCATCATACATGTCTCTTATAAGGTTAATATATGTCAACGGGATACCTTTTTTTTCCAAAGTTCTCCAAAGAACCACCCTCGGTACTCTATCATAAGCTTTTTCTAGATCAATAAATATCATGTGAAGGTCTTTCTTTTTTGCTCTAAAATGTTCCATAAGACGTCTCAAAAGGTGAATCGCTTCAATAGTCGATCTACCTGGCATAAATCCAAATTGGTTCTCTGTTGTACTTGATACTTGTCTTAACCTACGTTCGATAATTCTTTCCCATAATTTCATAGTATGACTCATTAACTTGATACCTCGATAATTTGAACAATTTTGAATGTCTCCCTTGTTCTTATATACAGGTATAAGTGTACTTGCTCTCCATTCCTCGGGCATCTTTTGGTTTTTCCATATTTCATTAAATAGTCTTGTGAGCCAAGTGATTCCTATTTCTCCTAGTATTTTCCAAACTTCTATAGGAATATTATCTGGTCCTACCGATTTACCACTCTTCATATGTTTAAGAGCCTCTTTGACTTCATTCTTTTGAATACGTCGGTAGAAATTGTGGTTTATATACTTTTCTGACTTGGCTAAATCTCCTAAACTAAAACTAACATCCTTATTTTCATTAAAAAGATTATAAAAATAGTTTTTCCATCTATTTCTTATATCATCATTTGCCACTAGAATTTTTTCATCCTCGTCTTTTATGCATCTAACATAATTAAGATCTTTAGTTTTCTTATCTCTAGCCCTAGCTATCCTAAAAATATCTCTTTCACCCTCTTTTGAGTTGAGTTTTTTATATAAGTCCTCCCAAATCTTAGCTTTTGCTTCACTAACGGCCTTTTTTGCTTCCTTCTTTGCTTTCTTATAAGCTTCTAAAGCTTCACTAGTTTTCTTAGCATAATATAATTTGTAACATGCCCTCTTTGCCTTGATTTTATTTTGTACTACTTCACTCCACCACCAAGCTTCTTTTTGTGCCGGTACACCTCCCTTAGATACCCCTAACACATCTTTCGCCACTTTCCTAATAT
>JAYKKT010000040.1:7060000-7083300 GCA_036023115.1 Brasenia schreberi
AACTCGGCTCATATTCTTTCATGCTTGGATTGGCTCAAACAAGTTAACAAGGAGAACATGAACAAATATAACTGCTCGTTTCGTTTGCCCAGTTCACCAGACGAATTCCTCGGTGATCTTTTGTGAACAGTTACCCATTTGCACTCTCGTGCACTTGAAAGAGTTGAAATACAATGAGATGCAATAAGCCAAAAGAGAAAAGCTACCAAATACCTATTTGTACTCCCGTGTGATCTCGTTGTTGATCGTATTTTACACGTCATAATACACTACCACATTCATTCTTCTATCATAGATATTTTGATGTCACACCAAGAAAAGAAAGCAAATGGATGAAAAAAAGAAAGAAGAGGCAAAACAACCACAACATATCTTACTTTTGTTAGATGCATACGAGAAAATTCTAGTTGCAAGTGATGATATAGAAAGTAGAGGAAAAATTATTTTGATAAGCTTTTTAACGAAAATATAGGTACTAATATTTACTTAAGAGAGCTAACCAAATTAAAAGAGTATATAAACCGCAATTTCTACCAACGTATTCAAGAGAATGAAATCAAAGAGAATCTTAAACTTATGAGGGTTGGTAAATATGTAGGACCAAACAATATTCCTATAGAAGTATGAAAAATCTTAAGAGACGGGTATTACTTAACTTAGAAGATTATTCAATAAAATATATAAAAATCAAAAGATATACGAGGAATAGAGGAAGAGTATGATTATACCCATATAAAAGAACAAGGAAACCTTCAGAATTATGCAAATTATCTAAGTATCAAGTTGACAAGTCATACCATCAAATTATAGGAAATAATTATTCAACATAAGTTGAGACAAATATTGAGTTCAACATAAAACCAATTTGGATTCATGTTACGAAGATCTACAGTTAAGGTCATCCATCTATTCAAACGGCTCATGAAATATTATAAAGCGAAGAAGAACCTATAAATGATATTTATTGATCCACAGAAAGCTTATGATAGGATCCCAAGAGATATTCTTTGAAGAACTTTGGAAAAGAGAAGTGCCTCATTGATATTCATCAATCTTATAAAAGACATATATAATAGTGCACAAGCATGTGTTAGGAACTTAGGACCAAAAGAAATGACAAATTTCTTTGAAATTAATATTAAATTATATGAAGGATCAGCTTTAAGTCTAAATTTATTTGTATTGGTCATTAATGAGCTAACAAAACATAATCAAGATGAAATTCTTTGGTGTATGTTATTCACGAATGATATTGTATTAGTGGATGAGTCTAAGGAAAAAGTTATTTGGGAATTAAAACTATGGGAGAAACATTAGAAAGTAAAGTGTTTTTGACTTAGTAAAACAAAGACAAAATATATAGAATGCAAATTTGGTCATTTGGTTACTTCAAATGACATAGAAATTAAGATTGGTCATGTTGTATCCCTTGCAATAAAAATTTTAAGTACTTAGGGTCAGTTTTTTAGAGTAATGAAAAAAATGATTGAGATGTTATAATGCGAGTTGACTAAAATAAAGAGGTGCATAAAGTATTTTATGTGACAAGAAGATGCTATTAAAGTTGGAAGGTAAATATTATAGATCAACAATTCAACTCTTGATACTTTATGGTTCTGAGTGTTGGACCGTTAATTATCAGCATGTATAAAAGATATTCATGACAGAAATTAAGATGCTAATATGGATGAGTGGTCATGCAAGGAAAGATTGTAGTCATAATGAGGTTATTAGAAACAAATTGGGAGTGATACCAATAGATGACAAAATAGAGAAAAATCATTTAAGATGGTTTGGGTACGTAGAAAGACAACCAAAGGAAGTTCCGGTAATAATGTATGAAAAATTAAATTATGAAAATATTAAAAAAAGAAGAGGAAGATCACAAAAGTATTGGAAGGAAGCAATAAAGCTTGATTTAGCTTATGTTGAGTTAATGGTTAGCATGGTTGATGATCAATCTCTACATAAACAAAGAATCCATGTGGCAGACTCCATCTAGTATGGGAAAAGGCTTAGTAGTTGTTGTTGCAGTACTGGAATAATGAATAATGCATTAACAATATCTTGCCTCTAACTTGAGCTATATGCAATGAAGGCAACACCATTTACACAAGGGTGTTCCAACCCATTTACATAACAGTATTGCATCTGTATCATAGTGGTCCTTTTCCTTTTCCTAATAAGGGAAAGGTATGATAGCAATCCATGCATATTGTATTGTTATGTCGTTAAAATATAGGTTATGTATTCATACTCATAAAACTGGATAGAAGGACAAATCAACATACCTGTTTGCAGAACCTTATTTGGCAGAATAAGATAGCGAAGCCCATTTTTCAATTGTCCTCGATACAACTTCGGATGGCAAGGAAGCTGAGAGTTTAAGAACTCGTCCAATTCAGCAGCCTTGGTTTCAGGATCCCAGTAATGGAACCCCTGCTTCTCCAAGACAGTATCTTCAGCCCAGGAAGTGGTAGCTACGTGTGGCTCATCAGGACCAACTGTCCCACATCGAGTAACCAATAGCTTTACCTACACAACACAACCCAAACCATCAAAAACACAAGATATGTTTAAAGCCGAAAGTAACCGCAGAGTTCCTCTATTCAAAATATAAGGACGATGAAGATAATCTGTACAGGTGGGTGGTTAGGACGTATAGCCTTGGTTTACAAGAATTTGAGCCTACCCCACCAAAGAAAATCATTCTTGGTCAATTAGATCTAATGTCACTTAAAAACCCGGCTTCACTCAAGAAGCAAAGAGCCATACACCAGCAAACAGAAAGGAGCAGAAAATGGAATACAAATTGTTTCTACTACTTTATACTAGTAGTCTGACACAAGAACTGTGCTTGAAACAAAGACATCAGGATCATATACCAGCTGGTTACAAACTGTTCTCCTCTGAATTCACATATATTTCTCATTATACATCTATGTTCTCTGTTCCAGTCAAGTAGATAAATACGCAGAAAATGCAGAAGTAGCAACCAAAAAGGATGCTATTTTAAGAGCCGTGGTGTTCATCAAAACATGGACAACTAAGACATATTCTTACAACAGAAAGCAGACTCTAGACAAGTAAAATAACTATTGTAAATAATTAACAACAAGCCACGCGAATCTTTTGTCAAAAGACTCGTAGATGCACAATTGTGATTGCAAAGCTGAGAAGATGGAGAAACAAATGAAAAACAATGATGAGGAACTCAAAAAATGTCTTTTTTTAACTTCATGAATTCCATCAAACCCAACATACAGATTTTGGACCAGCAGTAATCCTCAGTCCCTCAACAAATAAATAATAAAGTGTTCTGCCCTAAAATAAAAAAATCTTGAATAAATCTCAAAAGCAGGCTACTTTAACAAAGTGGAATCAAATATAATCAAATGATCTCCAAAACCCCTCCAAGGGAAACCCGTCGAATCAATTGTGGTTTCAACGACCAAATGTAGGCCCACGCATCAAATGTGGCCCCCACACACAACAAATATAGGTGAGCAGCTCATCCAAGAATGTCAATACAGAAAAAGGTCCTTAGTCGTGTGCTGCCACCAAATCTATTCGCTACTACCGCTAAAACACCCAAATGCACATGCCACGAGCTGAAATAGACCCTCACGATCTAGGATGGTCCTCCCCCACGAAAGGGTTGTCCTAAGGTAGTGCTTTCTTTCTGAAACTACGTGAGCCAAAGTTGGTAGAATTCGGTTAACACTTGGCTGAATCTGCTACTCCTGATATGACTTGATAGGGTTTGGAAAAATCGTAATTTTCTGTGATGGGGAATCCAATTTTTTTCTGTGGGTGCTCTAAGAATTCACGCATATAGCTATAAAATTTCACTAGAAAAGTCACACATACAAATCCACACTGAATCTTGCAAAATCGCTAGTAAATATGGATGAAATCCTCTACAAAATCTGACTTTGATGCAATTAAAAGTTCCACAAAAACTAGCAACAAATTATCAAAAACCAAATCAGAAATCTACCTAATTTCCTTCCAATCACAACAGATTTGGGTCTCACAGGATGCCGTCACAAATTGAGGCCTTTCACTACCATCCTCCAGTACCCCAACTTCTCCAAGGACGTAGAGACGTTCACGAACCAACAACAACAGTTGGAACTTTGTTTCAATGTTGGAGTTGCCCGAAACAACTTCAAATGTAAAACTTGAAAGCCTAAAATTCTATCATGCTGTTACTCGACCACCTTCCAATTGTTTTCTACCACTAGAGACCACCAAATTTGGCCTTTATGCTCTGACCCCATGCCTATCACCAGGTGAGTTTCAGTGATTGGTGTTGGCGCTTTGCCCTAATCAACACTTCAAACTACCCAAATACAAAGATAAGATTTTCAACAATCAAGTAGAAGTATAAATTGGCATACCTCTTTGTCATATAAACGATGGACACAACAAATATCAAAAGCTTCAAAGAGGTTCATTTATTGATCTACGGTTGGCTAAATACAAGAAGCTTAGAGAAGAATCCACCCAATACCACAATAGCGCCACCCAATGGGCTAATCCATTGGTATCGGGTTAAAATAGGTTATAAAAATATACCTAGTATATACATGTTCGACTGTGACTCCTAAATGTATAAAAATACACCTAGTATATACATGTTTATATGTATGATATTCATATATTAAATAACTTATATGTATTTATCTATGTAGAATAGATGTGTTATTATACATGTGTGTGTATATATATAAAGAGAGAATACTTGCTTATAAGTATATATTTTCTTATATATAGAACACATATGAATATATCGTATTCAATACACATGTATATGTCTTCATAATTGATATATATATATATATATATATATATATATATATATATATATATATATATATATATATATATATATATATATATATATATATATATATATATATTGATAGGGTACTTCATAGTATATACTTTCAAACTCTGGCCGTTCAATTTCTCTTGATGTACAATGAAAACATCATCGATAAAACATTGTTATTGTCACATGAATGGCCCTACCATGTAAGATGACTTTGTTAGCATTGTTTCCGATTGTTCATAAAGGCTGATTAGATATATACTTTAATTATCTTATTTAGATATGATCTTTTTGGAACCGATTTGGCAAATCAAATCGAAATTGAACCTATCACCAAAATATCTAATCGGAACTGAAAACCTCTGGTTTGGTTACGGTTCAAGATATTCAACAACCTAAAACGGTATTTCGGTTTTGATTGGAACCATCTCGATTCTCATCTCGCTTTCCCCCCGTTCCCTGTTGTTTCATATTTAAACCGGAACCGACCATTCCTACAACCGTAACCAAAACTAAACCGAGACTAGTTCGATTATGGTTCAAAGGCTTTGAAAAAACTTGAACCGGACACAGTTAATCTTCAAGTAGGACGGTGTGACCCTAAGCCTTTTAGGTCTACTTAAAGCTTCAGTTGATTTAGGAAGATTTTCTATGATTTGAAATGATTATTGATCTAGATCTACTAGATCATCAACATACTCATTATTATTCTCAAGGATATTATTCTTATTATCTTCTAAGAATTCAATGTCTCTCTGCTCTCTATAAATCCATGGTTCTTATGATAAAATCAATATCCTTGTAAGCCTTTAGGATATCCAATGAATATACATCTGAAAGTCTTTCTGTCTAGCTTGTCTTTACACTAATGAAGATCTTCACATGAGCGATAGATCCCCACCTTCTGAGATGACATAAGTTATATTTTCTTTTAAACCACATCTCATATGATGTAATGAATACAACTTTAAATGATACTCCATTGAGTATGTATACTATTGTACTTACTACTTCTCCCCAAAATATCCTTTAGAGAGACATCTATTAACATTGACTTTATAAGGCCCTATTATATCTTTCAGTGATACCATTTTGTTGAGGTGTATTGGGCATTGTATTTTTCTTTAAAATCTTAAAGTTTTTACAAAATTATAAAAATTTTGCAGAGGTATACTTACTATCTATATCTGATTTCAAGACTTTGATTGTACCTTAGTTGATTTTCAATTTTCTGTTTATATTTTTTTAATATTTTAAGTACCTTAGATTATGTATCTATATATTTTGAGTAATCATCGATGAAGGTTATGAAATAGATCTTTCCTCGATGTGATATTACTTTAAAGGGTCCACAAAAATCAATCTGAATAACTTTCAACAGGGTTGTTGCTCTTGTTTTTTTTTCTGAGAAAATTTGTTAGCATCAATTTTCCTTATATACAGGCTTTACACTTGCTGAAAGTATTTTACTCAAACCTTAGCAGTAAGTCAAAGTTGGATAATTTCTTCAACTTTTCAAACTTATATGTCCTAGGTGTTTATGCCATATATTCACATCAACATTAAAGTACAATCAATATAAGCTGAAGAACTTTCATTTTCATTAATATTCGCTTTGAACAAATCTAGATTTTACATCAAATTCCCTAGAGAAAAATACTATCCTATGCTTTCCCATAGTTACTTTACCAGGAATAAACTTGACCTTAAAATCCTTCTTAATCAAGGCAGGGATCGAAACCAGATTGCGCCTTATAGTTAGTACAATTAATATAAAAATTCTAAATAACCCAATTCATAGAACATCTGAGAAAGTGTTATTTACCATGTATACCCGATGTTCTCCTAGTTTATATTTCTTTATATTTATTATCCCATTCTTTCTCTTTTAGATATATTTCATTCCTCTTGAGTCGATCCACCAACCAATTATCGGGCGGTCCATGTATAAGCATTCTAATATCACACAGATTATATCTTACTTCTCCAATTGTCTGAGTTGTTGGTTGTTTACATCATTTTTCTTATTACGACAATCCCTCTTATAGTGTTCTATTTTTTCATAGCTGAAACATTTTACTTGAGAAACAATTTCCTATGATTTCTTAAAAGATTGACTATCCCTTTTACTATTTTTGTCAAACATGTTGTTTGGTTTATTTCTTTTTTTTTTATTTAGAGCTAGACCCTATCCCCTCTTACACCATTAACAATTTCTCTTTTCTATTTTTGTTCATATGTTCATGTTCAATTAATAGTTTGTGGGGCAATTCCGAAAGGTTTGTTTCAAGCCCTAGTATAAGGGCAGTAGTGACCATGTTACATGATGGAGGAAGATTGTTCAATATTATGGATATTTGCATTAGTGCTGGGATGATTGATTTGGCAACAACTAAATCTTTTATCATTACCATCATATGATTCACATGTTATACTACATTGTCTCATTCTTTTATCTTATAAGAGTTATATCTTTGTAGTAATAATTGAACATGTAGTTTAGTTATAATATCATATTTGGTTGTTATTGAATCAAACAACTCTTTTGTGGTCTCGTATTATTCAAAAACCCTAATTAGATCATCTTTCATATATGTTAAAATGATAGTTCTTGCTATCGTATTATCTTCTAGTAATGTTTTATACATTTCTTTTTGTTGCTCTGTGGCATTAGGATATGGTGAATGCACTGTTTCTTTTAATACATACTCTACACCTTCTAATATAAGAGCCAATGAAATTCTTTACTTCAACTTTTGAAAATTTAGACCATTTAATTTTTCTATTTTTAACAGTTTAGATACACATATTCTTGAATTCATTTTATATGTTTGGTAAAATTAAAAATTAGATGGTCTAAAAGAAAAACATGTATCAAGCAACAAACAATTAATAACAAATATTTAACTAACATAATACATAATATCAAATTACTAAATTAAAAATAACTCATGGTACTTAAAACCAATTTCATACATATTTTAAGTATCATTATTGTGTTTTTAATAACTTGATTCTTTTATAGAATTAAATTGGAAACAAATCTGTAATTTTTTCTCAAAATTTCTATCTCTGATAATTTCTCCAAATTGTAGGGGTAAACTAGTAATTTTATATGTTTGTTTGTTTTTGTAATTTTTCAATAGGATAGGGGCAAAACAATAAACTTGATATTTGATTTTTCTATAAAATTCATCACTGATTGAGTGTAAATTCATAATTTTTCTCCTTAATCCAAATTTATAAATTTTAAAAAAGATAGAAGCAACCTTAGTCTTTTAACAAAATAGTAGAACTGTGAATCTTTTATCAGGTAAGGGTAAAAAGGTAACTCAAGGACTCATATCCTATACACGTTTTAAAAACTACACTTTAATGCTTAAAGTCACCTTTTTTTTAAATTTTAGGTAAAATAAATTTTACGTTTTTTTCGAAATTACAATCCACCTTGGTAATTTTTTAAATTTCGTGTGTGGCGTACGCCTTACCTCGCCGGATTCTTGGCCATAAGGGCCTGGCACGTCGAGAGAGCTTCATAGGCGGTGTTAGAAATGCTGAAACAGGTATCCTCATCCTGTAACGTGTACGACGCGTTATGATTCCAGGACCCTTACGAGGGAAGTGCAGATCGGGGAGCCCGTGTGGTGTGCTTGTCCTACCGGAAAGCAGATCGGAAATGAAATAAAGTACTTGTTGACCTACCCCTCTCGCCAAGGGAGACAGTATTCTTGAACAGAGTATTCATACTCTTGAGGGCAATGAAATCACCGAGGGTACAACCATCTTTTACTTCACTCCCCATTTGATCCCTTTCAAGAACGCCCTCTTTGTACCTAAAGGCCGATCTTTCGCCGCCATTGTAAAGCCTGATGCCGTTGCCGGAGACAGTAACGGCTCTAACAAGAAATGGGTTTTCGTCGATGTCGGAATTGGACTCGTAGTCCTTCGCCTCCTCATCGTTTCTGGTTTACTCTTCTGCTTTCGTTGCCGCTCCGGCAGCGGCTATAGTCTGCCTACTAAAGCTCCGAAATGGGTCCGATCTTTGGCCGTATTTGGAAATGATGCCGGCAAGAAACCGACGCCTGCCATATCGAAAGGCCTTCTGGATGCCATCCGGTCGCTGACTGTGTATAAGTTCGAGGAATTGCGGAAAGCTACGATGGTTTTAGCCGAGACTCCCTGATCAAAGGATCCCTTTACCTTGTCACCATCAACGGCGATCTAACGGCGGTGAAGAGGATGAAGGGAGACGTTTCTAATGAGTTGGAAGTGCTGAAGCAGATCAACCACGCTAACGTGATTAGGCGCTCTGGTTTCTGCATACACGAGGGGGAACACTTGTTTATGAGTTCGCCGAAAATGGTTCTCTCAGTGATTGAATTCATGGTCAAGGACACCAAGAAAAAGATGACAGATCATGATGCCTTAGCTGGAAGCAGAGAATGCAGGTTGCTTTGATGTAGAGACGGGCTCAACTATCTTCACAACTACACCGATCCGGTACACATTCACAAGGATCTCAAGATCAGTAGCATACTCTTGGATGACAAATTCAGAGCCAAAATTTCGAATTTTGGATTGGCGAGATCGGTGAAGAACAATCAAAATGGTCTGCAATTGACTCGGCATGTCGTGGGCACTCAAGGTTACATGGCGTCAGAGTACCCGGAACACGGTTTGATCACAACCAAGCTTGATGTTTATGCTTTTGGAGTGGTATTGCTCGAGTTGCTTTCAGGGAGAGAAACAGTTCAGAATTCCGAGCAAAATACATGAATTCTGCTATCTGAGGCCAATGGGCCTATACTCGACAGTGACAATGCAAAGGAGAAGCTTCGAGGTTTTATGGATCCTGGTCTGGGAAGTGATTGACCTTGGGAGGTAGCCCTTGTTGTCGCTCATCTAGCAAGGAAATGCATAGCAGATGACCTGAATTCCTGGCCCTCCATGACTGATGTGCTTATGATCCTTTCAGCTTCTCGTGACAGGAATTCATCAACGTCGTGATCAGATGCTTCAACATATGGATCCAACAGTTCATAACAGGTAGTAGTAACCATTTTCAAATTTCTTTTGTGGTGCACTGTTTGTATTTAAGTTGATTTAGAAGCAATGTACTTTTCTCGTTCACACCTCCTTTCCTCTGTAGTGCGTGTGCGAGCAGTTGAATTGAAACTATTGAGAGTGGAATATTGTGATGCTTCCTCGTAATAAATCTAAATGTCTGTTGTATAATTTGACGTAAAGACGCACCATATTTTGTTCCATATCTGAACTTTGAGGTTGTTCTCTCTTTTCTCTCTCTCTATGACTCACACGCACATTCATGTTATGTCTTCAAGTGGATTACCAATTTTAAAGATTTGCATATTTACATATTTATCATATTATGTTCTTACATATTCTTCTTTTTATCTTCTTTCTATACGTTCAAACCATCTTAAACGATATTCTCTCATTTTATCCTCTATTGGTGTCACTCCTAATTTGTTTCAAATAACCTTAGTCTTTTCTTGTATGACCACTCATTATCTCAACATTTTCATTTTTGTCAGATATTGATGAGTAACTGCCCAATACTTAGAACCATAAAACATAACAGGTCTAATTGATGCTCTATAATATTTACCTTTTAACTTTAATGATATCTTCTTATCACAAAGAATACCTAATGCTCCTCTAATGCAAAACCACATACAATTATTACTTTTCAAATTGGATTAGAAATTTTCGGATTTATCTGATGGATGCCTAAAATATCTGATCAATAGTGGATTTAGTTCTGTCCATATCGCACCCGTGACTACCCTAATGTCCCAATAGTTGAATTTTGTGAAGACATATTTGCTTTGAATCTGATCCATTTACAATTGCTATCTCTGGCCGAATTTCATACCATGAACATGGCCGGCCTCACGTAGCGTGAGAAAAGGCCTGATTTGTGCTTCAGTTTGCGTGCATGTGACTCCTATGCTCAATCCTCACCTAGTGTGACAAAAACCCTGGTTTGGGTTTCAGTTCACATTCATGGGGCACCTGTGCTCAGTCCTCGCCTTGAGGGTAAAGGCCTGATTTTTGCTTCGATTTGGTTGAACACGGTCTCAGAAACCGGGCTTTGTAGGTTCAGGTCATTCTTTCGACGAAGTCTGACCCTACAGATAGACGGATGGTTCAGGTGATTCTGGTGAACATGATCTCGCATCGAAGCATGTCATTCATGTCATGTTAGCAGCAAGGTGACCCTGAGGTTCCAAATGACGATCCAGATAAAGGGTCGGAACTACTAGAGAATAAGGGCACCACACGTTGCTTAGAAAGATCAAGCATGGTCTTGTTGCAAGTTTTCAGCTATATCATAATGTTAAATGAAAAGAGGCACCTGGATTGGAATTTCAGAACCTATTGAAAGAAACATGGTTAAGATGGTTTGACATTTAGAGAGGGGATCAAATGATGCTCTATTAAGAAGGTACAAGAAAATGTATACTTGCTTTTAAAGGAGCTAAATTCAAATATATTGAGCATAAGAACGGCTAAAGAATCCATGTAGACCACCGCACTTGCATAACAGAGATTCACAAATTTATCGTGAGGAAGCATGTGAAAATATACTCACTACAGAGGAAGGAGGTGTGCAGAAGAAGGTAATTACATTAATGAACTGAAATACAGCACCAAAACATACAGAGAATTGAAAAATGGCTTTGGCTATATGTTATGAATTGTTGGATCCATATGTTGAAACGGCCGACGACGATATGGACGGATTCCAACCCAGAGAAGCTGAAAGGGTCATAAGCACATCGGTTGTGGAGGGCCGAGAATTCAGGTCATCTGCTATACACTTCCTTGCTAGATTAGCAATAACAAAGGCTACATCCAAGGGGTAATCACTTCCTAGACCAGGATCCATGAAACACTGAAGCTTCTCCTTCGCATCCACACTGTCGAGGATCGGCCCAATGGTCGCAGATAACAGCAATTCTCCTTTCTCTTGCCCGGAACCCTCATCCAGTGCAGCCTCTCTCCCTGAAAGCAACTCAAGCAATACCACTCCAAAAGCATAAACATCAAGCTTGGTTGTGATCAACCCGTTCTCCAGGTACTCTGGCGCCATGTAACCTTGAGTGCCCACGACATGCCTAGTCAATTGCAGACCATTTTGATTGTTCTCCATGGATCTCGCCAATCCGAAATTCGCAATTTTTGCTCTGAATTTGTCATCCAAGAGTATGTTACTGCTCTTGAGATCCTTGTGAATATGTACCGGATCGGTGTAGTTGTGAAGATAGTTGAGCCCATCTGCTACATCACAAGCAATCTGTATTCTCTGCTTCCAGCTAAGGTACCCATTGCTCGCTGACCATGATCTGTCATCTTCTTCTCGGTGCCTATCACCATGAATCCAATCAGCGAGGGATCCATTTTCAGCGAACTCAAAAACAAGGTAAGTATGTCCTTCGTTTATGCAGAAACCAGAGAGCCGGATCACGTTAGAGTGATTGATCTGTTTTAGCACTTTCAACTCATTAGAAACATCTCCTTTCATCCTCTTGACAGCCGCGAGATCTCCATTGATGGTAGCACGATATACCGATCCTTTGATCCAGGATTCCCTGCCGAAACCATCGGTAGCTTTCTGCAATTCCTCGAATTTGTACACGGTCAGCGACCGGATGGCGTCCAGAAGGTCTTCGGATAAGGCAGACGGCGGTTTCTTGCCGGAGACGTCCTTGTATTCGGCCAAAGATTCTGACGATTTCGGAGCTGTAGTAGGTAAAGCATGGCTACCGCGATGACCACGACAAAAGAACACAAAACCAGAAACGAGAAGGAGAAAAAGAAGGAGACCGACCCCGATCCCAACGCCGATGAAAACCCACTTCTTGTTAGAGCCCGTCTTGTCTCCCGGCGGTGGAATTGGGGTTTCCAACGATGGTGGTGAAGAAGAATTCACTTTTTGGGACAAATTGGGTTCGTTCTTGAGAGGGATCAAAAGAGGGGTGAAGTAAAAGATGGTGGTGGTCAAAGAGAGTTCATTGGCGTCGAGAAGACTCTGTTCGTCCACACCAAACTTCAAACTGATCACAGATGGGTCCTCTCCCTTGGCTATGGGGTACGTCAACAAGTACTTGATCCCATTTCCGATCTGTTTTGCGGTAGGACAAGCACACCTCACCGGCACAACGATCTTCAGCCCAGTCGTAAGATTCGTGAAATCATAACGATTCTGTGACATAAGGGCCTGGCACGTGGTGACGGCTTCATAGGTATTGTTTGCGATCTTGAAATAGCTATCGTCTTGCGCTACAGTATAAGAGACGTTGAACTGGTAGTAGCTGCCGGAGCACGAGCAACGCACCGGAACAATGACCTCAGTGTTGATGGGGAGCGTCTGAAGGACGTGGGAGAAGTTGTTCATTTGTGCAATCCGGTTCGCGTCGGTGCCGAGTAGATAGCCGATGGCGAGAGCTGAATTGATGGTGGTCTGTGTTCTGAAGAGGAGATACGAATCACAGGTAGACTTTTCGCCATTGCAGACATAGCCAAATGTATTGGAGAAAGTATTCGAGCAATTCAATTGGGTATTGTTCAGATAGACTTGCTGGCCATAGCAGCAGCAGACGAAAAGGAAGAAGAAAAAGAGGGTGGAGAATCCACGGGGACCCATCGTCAGTCACTGTGGTGAGAGGGAAGATGGCTTCAGCAGATGAAAGGGGAGATCCTTTCACGGAAGGAAGCACACGGTGAACTGAACCAACCTTAACACGCTTTCACGTTGACTTGACCATGATTGACTAACAGTAATTAAAGCTTAAATAGTTCATTAATGTGCTTTTGGAATCTGAACCATTCAATCTGATGATTTAGGGCTAGAGTTTGATCTGCAATTTGAGTCTGAGTCATGTCGCCCATCTTAATTATTAGAAAAAAAGAAAAAAAATGCTAGTCGTCCATCATCAAAATGAGTGTCTGGGATTTCGATTGACGTTAAATCAGTCGAAACCCGAACCATTTGAAACTGGGACTTGGTTCAATTGTGGTTCCACCTTTCGAAAACCAAATCTATATCGAAAAGGATAAGTACAAAATATATTCTGGTATCGGTTCAAGCATCCCTCCTTTTAGTGCTTGGTTTTTCAAATGAAACCAGAATCAAACTGGACCTAGTCTTGGACCCAAAACGGGCTGAAACTCGACCCAAATCCCGAAACTGAAACCTGGCATGAACCCAGAGCAGGGTCATTCGATTTTGGTACCAGGTTTTTGTTGAACTGGCGGTTCCGACTTACATATGAATTCGACCCACATCCATTTTAATTATATCCGTGATATGCTTGTATTGTGAGTAGGTGCAGCAGGGTCCGAACCCACCTCCAAATGGGTTCCACCACATAACCCAACAAGTTATCAATACGTTCAACTCATAGACACTATGACTTTGTTAACATTTCCTTGCTTGGAAAAGGACCTCCACTGACCAAGTGGAAAAACGCATGAGGGGGTGCAACCATTCAGCAGTGGAGGTTGCTTAACTGTAGAACTCTGACCCCTTTTTAGTGAGCATAAAAAAAGACTTGTTGCACTTGTGTGTATGCCCCCTCTCTTTCTCTCTCCTATATATATATATATATATATATATATATATATATATATATAAAGAGGGAGACACTAGATAGTCTTTCATGCTAGATATTGGTTGATCATGATCACCGTTTGTACGATCGAATCATACGGTGGTGATGAAGGCACTTATCTCATATATATATATATATATATATATATATATATATATATATATATATATATATATATATATATATATATATATATATATATATATATATATATATATACGAGACGTTAGATAGTCTTTCATGCTAGATAGTCTTTAATACAAGACACTCATATGTAGACATGGTTGGTTCAAAACCAAACCGGTAGTTTGAACCGAAACCGAATCAACTTTAGAACTACTGGTAACCAAAACCATAATTGTTCCCAGGTACCTTCCAGTTTGATTAATTTTTATACTTTTCAAAAACCGACCCAGAACCATAACCGAAACTAGCAGTTTTAAATCGCTCATTGACAATATATATACATTTATTTTGGCACACATTGAGGCTTGGCTTAGTGGTAGAACATTTTCTACCATTGAACCAAGTGAGAGTTCGACTCCCTTGAGAACCAGGCATCCCTTTTACAAAAAAAGGTAATGGTTTCAAAGTGATTTCAGTTCTGAAATCGGAACTGCCGCGAAATGGACGGTTCCAAAACCAGAATCGAAACCGTTCCTGGGGTGATTAGTTATGGTTTTGGGTTCCAGGAAACTCGGAACCGACAATTTGAAATTACCAGTTCAAGTTTACCTAGAAACAAATATGTCTACTACCCATATGTATTAAATGTCAATGTTGACGGATGACTTGATTTGTATTGTTGGTGATATAGATCATCTAATAGAGTATGACATAAGAGAGTGTCTAGCAACTCTTACTTTTCTTATATATAATGCAAAGTAAAAGAAATCGTGTGCCAGTTTTGATGGTCGAATGCTTGCTCTTTGTTAAATCCTTTAACCCCAAAGTTCTTGCTGCCATCAGCACTGAATTTTCACATAGGTCACCACGATGACAACAGTTACTTCTTGTGTACTTTTCCTAATTCAAACATTTGCTCCTGACAAACTACCATAAGCTTTCTTTTACCTTTGTTATATATATATATATATATATATATATATATATATATATATATATATATATATATATATATATATATATATATATATATATAAAGTAGTAAATGAATTGGCTAAATGTAGTTGTATAAGTATGACAGTTTATCATGCATAATTCTCATGGTTTCATCAGTTAAACCACCTGCCATTGCCTTTTAATACCTATAGTATTCTTATACTTTTGAAAATCATCTTCTACCGATATAAATTGTTTTAGTCATCACTAAAACCAATTAAAAAACTTAATATGTTCACACACGGGGTTAAACCCTCACTACCATTCACACTTCATGCCCTCATGTATCGAGCTCTTCACTTTCAACTTGACAAGTCGTTCTAAGTGAAACCCGAGAAACTCATGACAAGTTGGGTATGGATCTAGCCAGACCTGACCCAAATTCTTTCATTGGGTCACCATGGAACTAGTTGACCTGGAATGTCTAAGCCTGATCTGAACATGGGTTTCTCAGGACTTGAGTTTAAAATTATCATTTCTAGTTTGAATTATGAAATCATTAGTTTTCAATATTTTAACAAAAAAATACGCAAATTGATAACGTTTAGAAAAAGGGCCTACTAGCTAAACATTTTTTATTTATGTTCTTTTTTTATTATATAATCACTAGTTTCAAAACAGAAAGTCCTTCAAGGAGATGATTGAAATTATGTTAGTACACCTTGTGATATGTGGAACAATGTGGCTATACATATTAGGAAAGTGGCGAAAGATGCGTTAGGTGAATATAAGAAAGGTGTACTGACACAAAAAAAAAGTTGGATGGTGAAGTGAAGTAGTGCAAAATAAAATCAAGGCAAAGAGGGCATGTTACAAATTACAATATCCTAAGAAAACTAGTGAAACTTTAGAGGCTTATAAGAAAGTAAAGAAGGGAGCGAAAAAGGCTGTCAGTGAAGCAAAAGCTAAAATTTGGGATGATTTATATGAAAAACTCAACTCAAAAGAGAGTGAAGGAGATAGGATATCTAGTGCTAGAGATAAAAAAACTAAAGATCTTAATTCTGTTAGATGCATCAAAGACGAGGATGAAAAAATTCTAGTGGCAAATGATGATATAAGAAATAGATGAAAAAACCATTTTTATAAGCTTTTTAATGAAAATAAAGATGTTAGTATTAGCTTAGGAAAGTTAGCCAAATCAGAAAAGTATATAAACCATAATTTTTACTGACATATTCAAAAGAATGAAGTCAAAGAGGCTTATAAACATATAAAATGTGGTAAATTGGTAGGACCAGATAATATTTCTATACAAGTTTGGAAAATCCTAGGAGAAACAAGAATCACTTGGCTCACAAGACTGTTTAATGAAATATGAAGAAATCAAAAGATGTCCAAAGAATGGAGAGTGAGTACACTTGTATCCATATATAAGAACAAGGGAGACATTCAAAATTATGCGAATTATCGGAGTATCAAGTTAATGAACCATACTATGAAATTGTGAGAAAGAATCATCGAACGTAGGTTAAGACAAGTATCGAGTACAACAGAGAACCAATTTGGATTCATGCCAGTCAGATCTACTGTTGAAGTGATTCACCTTTTGATACGTCTTGTGGAACATTTTAAAGCAAAAAAGAAAGACCTTTACATGATATTTATTGATCTAGAAAAAACTTACGATAGGGTAACGAGGGAGGTTATTTAGAAAACCTTGAAAAAAAAAAGGTATCCCATTGGCATACATAAACTTTATAAGAGACATGTACGATAGTGCAAAAACATGTGTAAGGACCGATGAAAGAATGACAAACTTCTTTGAAGTTAATATTGGGTTACATCAAGGATCAACTTTAAGTCTATACTTACTTATAATGGTGATTGATGAGTTAATAAAACATATTCAAGATGAAGTACCTTAGTATATGTTATTTGCAGATAACATTGTGTTAGTAGATGAGTATAAGAAAAAAGTTAATAGAAAATTAAAACTATGGAGAGAAACATTAAAAAGTAAAGGCTTCCGACTTAGTAGAACAAACACAGAATATGTGGAATGTATGTTTGATCATTTGGTTATGTTAGAGGATATAGAAATTAAAATTGGCACACATTGCATCCCTCAAAAGGAAAGTTTTAAATACCTAGAGTCAATTTTTCATCATGATGGAAGAATTGATGAAGATGTTATGCATAGAATTAATGATGGTTGGTTAAAATGGAGTTAAGCATAAGGTATTCTTTGTGATAGGAAGATACCATTAAGGTTAAAAGGTAAATATTATGGAGCAACAATTAGACTTGTCATGTTTTATGGTTTTCATTGTTGAGCAGTTAATCATCAACATGTACAAAAGATGTTTGTGACATAAATGAAGATATTGAGATGGATGAGTGGTCATACAAGAAAAGACCATATACATAATGAGGTTATTAGAAATAAATTATGTATGACACCAATAGAGGATAAAATGAGAGAATATCATTTAAGATGGTTTAGACATATAGAAAGCAGATTAAAAGAAGAACCTATAAGAAGGTATAAAAAACTATATTTTGAAAGTATTAAAAGAGGTAACAATAAAGAATGATGAAGCTTATTGCGAGTTAACTGCTAACATGACACATGATAGGGCTCTGTGAAAACAAAGAATCCATGTAACCGACCCTGTCTAGTATGAGAAAAGGCTTAGTTGTTGTTGTAGTTGTAATCACTAGTTTCAAAAATATATTTTTGTTAGAATCACGAGCACCTGCCTACCAAAATACAAGTACCAAAATACAAGCACTTAAATCTTCTTGATGAGTGGACAGTGAAGTCCTATCGTTCCTCAATACTTCACCACAACTTCTATCATTAAGTTTAAAGCATTACTATTTATAAACCTATTTTACTATCTACACATCTCAATTTTAGTAAATACTCAAAATACTTTTCAAATAAATACTCTTTCCTCTCTCATTTCATTCCAACATTTCTCTCCTCTCACCCATCTAATTCCACAAAGGTTCATCTAACTAGATCTCTTTGCTCTGACAATCAAGATTTCACTCAGTGTTGTCTTCTTCTCAACCCAATGCATACTGTTATGAATCTTTTTGAAAAATAACATACAACAAAGAAGAAAAAAGAAAAATACAAAATAAGAAAAATAAAACTAAAAATGAAATCAATGATGAAAAGAGAGGCATAATTACTGAAAATAATTAGGAGTATTTTGGAAAAATAGTAAAAAAGGTTACACATATCAATACTATAAGTTTATCATTCTCAAACATATGAAAGGGTTAGTCTTGTAAATATATAAATACATGTGTTTATGTCCTTTTCGTATTTTTATCTTATATTATATAAGGGTGTTAGTCATGAAATGATTTTTCATCATAATTAACATTTGAGATTTTTTATCAAAAAAGTTTGAGGCACAAAAGATTGTATGTTATAAGTGTTTAAGAAGTTTAATTTGGGTCTAGTTAGGAAAATTAATACTTAGATGATAGACATGGCTGGTTTGAGGAAGATCAGAACTCTCGGTTTCCAACTGTTGGATTCTAGATTTCTTAAAACTAAGAACTAGAACTGAACAGGGACTGAGCCGGTTTCAGTTCCTATTTTGAACTGTCGATTCTGGTTTTATTTTGATGAGTTCTCAACCGTTTGAAACCTATAAAAGTAAAAAAAAATGGAAGAAATTTTCAGAAAATTGAAACCGATGATTTGGAATCGTCAGTTCCATTTTGATAAAAGATGGAACTGAAATCGAATCCGGTGGCCCCCGATTCTGAGTCTGATTGTTGTTTGAAGATAGAATAAGATTGCCTATCGTATATCAACCGTACACGTAAGCTATAAACTGCCAATGCTAACGTTGGATTTGCGAGGACGGGCCCACTAGAGTCTCGATCAGGTGAGAACAATATGACCAAAGACTTGGTCATTTGTTTATGACTTGATGAAAAGCGAGCTTGCTCAATCATCGCGGGCGCAGCCTGCCAAACACGAACGCTGGCTTCCACCACACCACCCATCACTTCCTCCTCGAGCAAACCTACTCGCCCACTCCATTAGCACCGGGCCCTGCTCCTTCATCGGCAAAGTCAGCACTGTTCGACACACACCTTCCTCTATCTGCGCTCGCTCACTCGTCTCGCCCGGTCACGACCCACCGGAAGCCGTCTACGAGAGGTCCTAGCCATGTCCGGACCAAGGCGCACCGTGTCGCACTTGATGCGAACGCCGCGCCCCTGCCGATGGCCACGCACAGCCCTGCCGTAACTCTGCTCGAATGCCGCTTCACCTCCGGCTCTACCAAAGGGTGCATCGCCGCTAGCTCGCTGAACTCCGCCCAAGAAGCCATCACGTCGTCGGCAGCTTGTCCGCCGATTATTTCTACTCCCCACAGCAGGTGCTCTGCTTGCCTGGAAGCCATGTAGACCAGGCATGCATCTACGCAACTGTGGAAGCCTATGGAATTCGAGACCTGCATGACACAGTAGAATTTAGGATCCGAACCGGTGTTAGACAAAATTTCCATATTACGTGGCACCCTTTCATTGGTTAGTCATCAAAAGGAAGACCACCAGGTGGTCAACCCCAGCAAATTGTGGGTACACAAGCAAGGGCCACATCGGTCGGGTCTGATTGAGCTTACATTGTGTTGTGTTATTCCGTGTTTGTGGGATGAACCAAACACTACTTTTTTGTAGCATAAATGGACACGAACATGTTTTGTTTGGTATTTCCAGTACGAGTAACTTTTGTATTTCATGCAATAGTTCATATCATGTTGTTGTTATGTGTCAAGCTGAGCAATTTATTTTTATTTTGAAATTTTCAATGGACACGATCGTGGACTTTCAAGTCGTTCGTGTCTTGTATTGACTGCCCTTGTAGATAATGATGCTTGTGTGAACAAACCCATCGTCGCAGCGGAAAAGGGAAAGAAAACGAGGGGTTTTGCTTACCTTGAGAATTCGGAGCACTCTTGGGAGGGAGAGCTTCATGAGGGCATGCTTGAGATTGGTTAGAATACATCAACCCGATGGTCTCCAAGTAAATGTCTAGGTCGCCGCAGCCTCGAATCTCAACCAGACCGGGCGAGCTGATGCGGTCGGAGAGGCGGGTGTAGAAGAAGCTGCTTTTGTTAATCAACACTTGCTTGTGGAACCTCGCCCAGACCGCCACCCCTTGTTTGCCGCACAGTGTCAGCTGCAGGTCCCTGGTTTCGGGTTGACCGAACCCCACTGTGACCCACGGTAGTGGGGGGATCGGAGTTTTTGGGAATGTCCTGCTTGTTGCTGGGCCTGGCATTGGCCGGTGAAACAGCTTTACTGCGACGCCGCTGCTGCTGGCAGTGATGGTGATGGCCGGAAAGGGGCAGAACCAGAGACTATCTGGAGCAACAGCGGCAGGTGCTGCTTTCATCTTTCTGTTGCTCAACTCTTCGAGCCTTTTGGTGGTATTACTGAGTTGCCCTGCCTCGCTGTTTGCCATACTCATTCACATTCTCGCATATACACACGCAGAGAGAGAGAGAGAGAGAGAGAGAGAGAGAGAGAGAGAGAAGGGTCGACTTTTATCATATGCCGCACCCAGCAACAGCCAAACCAATACTTATTAGGGTTTTTGAGAACCTATCCATCTTTAAAGACATTTTCAAACTCATGTTCCTTTTCGCTGGATTTCCAGAACGTCCCCACGTTTCTAAGAGCCTTTACAAAAGAATTTATGAATCAAGGCACGTTCAAGCAAATGCCGAAAGTGTTGTTATTTATATATAATATATTTATAAAAGAAGTCAAGTTAAAATTGAGAAAATAAAATTTTGAATGTGAGGCCTGAGTCGAACCGACCCATGGTGAGTGTGAATCAAACCCGAAAGACCTACATAAAACTCCATAAGGGGTTCCCTGTTCGGCAACCGTAACGACAACATCATAGCTGTCTATGAAAAATCGCAGAGATGCAATGGAGCAGAAGAGAGAGAAAGAAGACGGGTTGCCTCAAAGGTCAGAAATAAAAGCGAAAACCTGTCGAAAGGAAGTAGGATTTTACTGAATTTTTGAGATAAGAGGTCTTTTGTTTTCCTTTTCTATCAAATTGCTGGCAATCGGCAACAATATGGTACCTGAAAGAAAGAGGAAGGAAGAACAAATTGATTGGGTTCTTCCTTCAAGGCTGTTGGCCAATATATCACTGGAAAAATCAACAGCTGGGGTACTTGATTTCATAGGATTTGGCTTTTAAATTGGTCAATTTTGATGCTCATCAAAGCTTTTATAAGGTTGGAGGCTAATGATGTAAAAGATCAAAGAAGTAAAATCTCATAAAACATTGTTTAACATAAGTTTTTCAACACCGTTTTTAAGCATATCATACGGAACTAGATAGTAAACTTGATTTATTGGCTTCGTTTTTTGGGTGGTGTACAATGGGGATTCCGATGGCATGCCCCTGGTATCAAAACCTTCAATTTTAGGGATGAGTTAACCAGGTGAGTTATTGTTCTTCATAGAATTTGTTGGATATATATATAGAAAGAGAGAGCAGCCCTTCTTAGTTTTGTATTTATTGGACGCAGTCACATCAAACGGTGGGAATGCCATTGTGCATGTCTTTTCATGCGTGTCAAAGAAATATTGAAGAAAACAAGGAAAGAGCAGCAGCGTGGTGAATAGCGATCATTTGGCGCAGCTGCCTTTTGAAATTCAAGAGTAGTGGGATGATCTCATCATCCCCTTCTTCTTCTTGCATTCATTGTCACCGAAAACGAGAAGTCGACAAGACATTGTGTCAGGAAAAAACGGACAACGAGAAACCCCACTCAGATTTTGCGAATGAGAGAGAAATGCTCTTGCTTTGTTGGGTCGTCATGATGATACGATGTTGACGGTCAAAGTATGTAAACATTCCCCAGCTTTTGAGAGAGAGAGTCAGCAGCTTTCCGCTATCTTGGATTGAGGGAAATATTATTATGCCGTGTCCTTTCTTTTGTTTTTGCTTCTTAATGCCATATTATCAAAGAAAAACTTTTAAAGCAACCAAACTCATCTTAGTTAATTGAACTGCGCGAATCACGAAGCTTGTTTCCGGTATGGTTCTCTCAATCTATCTCACCTCCCACCGGCAAACTTGTGAGTCGCTGCCTGTGCTGTTGCTCTGTGTATTACTAAGTTTGTTTGAAGGCATTTATTATTGAATAAATGAGTGATCTTGTCTCCTGAATGTACTTGATTTTTTTCTGTTGCAACGGCAGGCCAAAGCCGGGGAAGTGAAGTCACCATCAGAGGTGGGATCAGAGAGCTTGCTAGATGACCTAACGCTCTGCAGTCAATCTTTTGGAATTTGTGGAAGCTTGTACACCTATTGCTCTAATGTGGGGATCTCTCTCATGATTCTTCATTGTGAGTCTACAAAAATCGAATGATTATCATCGTGTATTGTGTTTTCTTAAAAGTGATGAAGATTCTGCAAGACAGAAACTTGAGAATCGTTACTTACATGCCATTTTTGAGAAAATAGATGGAAGGTTTTATAAGAGTTCTCGATTATAAAAGCTGTAAAAATGGTGAATTTAAAGGCAAGTTTTCCTAGGGTTTTTGTGCATTTGTGTTTCGTATACAGGCCTCTACCGATAAATATGGCCTCACGTTATTTTGTTCTGGTTTTGCATTTCTGAAAAAGCCTACCATGGATTCGTCTGCATAAGAGTATGGTGGCTGCAGAGGACAGCAGCCATCATCTTCTCCTTAATACT